>VZTL01035842.1:39735-50466 GCA_013400535.1 Scopus umbretta | reverse complement strand
CGGCAACCATTTAAAGTGACCGAACCGGGCTTGGGGAGAGGGGTTCACATTTTCATTGGACTGCCAGTAAATAAGTAGAAAGGCCAAAGGCTAAAAATGGGAGTTTTGTGGCATCCGAGCAGAAAAGCAGATGGATGGCTGTTACGGTTTCAATTAGGTTGAGTTCAAGGGAAACCTAATTAACATGCAATTACAGTAGTTGAGACCAGTAGTAATGTTGTATTAAGAAAATGTGTGGTGTGTGTTTGTGGGTTTTTTTTTTTTTTAAGGTAATTATCTGCTGCCTTGGACCAGTAGAGGAGACACAGAAGAGCTGACAGAGGGCATTTGGTATATTTTTACCATGAAACTTGTATTGCTAAAACTAATTATAATATATGCATGTTATTGGTGATGGTGGGACTGAAACGTCAGGAGGAGATTGGTCTTGCAATGCAGAGCACTATGTCACTTCTGCTGCTGCGGGCAGTAACTGCGCGGAAGCAATGTGGTAATTCCGATTTAGCAGCCTTTCAAACAATTTTTCAGGTTTCCTTAGATTGCTGCCTTATTTTGTGGACACAATTGGGGAAAAATAGTCCAAGTGGATTTTTAAATTGTATTATTTGAACTGTATGTTAAATTTGTGGACAACCGGAGACTTACAATTCAAGTGGTCTTAAATTGGCCTTAGGAATGAATTAAGCTAAACTGAAATAAGGCTGCATTAATTCTGAATGTCTGAAAAAACCTCATAGTTGTCATGGCAGTTTTAACTAATCCCTTTTAACTTTGTATTTTTAGTTAATTTGGATTATATCTCCGTGTCCTTGTGCTGGCAAACCCTGAGATCAAGAACTGTGTTAAAATTAGTTTCTCGGTAGGGATAAAACAGAATACTGATGTGCATTTCAGTGGAACGGCACCACTTTGTAATGACGAGGCTTTTGCTTTGTTAAATCTAGAGGGCTTTCCCTCTTGCTGGGATTGTGACAAGACAAATATTTGTTCTTCGGATGTCTACTTCTCCTTTAATTGTTTACAAAGTATTTCTAGTGAATGAATTTGGGGGGGGGCGGGGCTGATCTACAGAAGTTTTATCGTCTCTGGAATAAGCCTTACCTTTTGCAGGCGATATTCAAAAGTACTCTGTCTTTCTACTGGGGCATTGAACATTGGTTTGTTGACAAATATGGCATATACGTTCAACCATAGTCTTGTGAGCTGATGGAGAATGGGTTAAGTTGGTAATAAAACCTATAAAAACAGGAAGATGGTAATTGCTCCTCTCAATTCACATCACATTCTAAGTTAATATTCCTCGTGCAGGTGGGAAAGCAAATGTTGGAAGGATAATCGGAAATACTTTGGATCCAGTAATAAGACAACTGAATCTGGAAATGGTTTCTGTCTGCTCTTAGAAAGCTATTGACTCTAGCAAATAAAATAGCAAGACTGTTGTTGCCATGATGCTGGCAGTATGAGACGCACACAGAGGTAAATATTTAGTTAGTGATGAGTAACTGGAGCCATTTATAGGCCTGATCATAATTTCTGAACCACTGTACTGAAATGCTTTGCTACTAATTTCCATTTCATGCAAGTTAAAGATAGTTAAAAGATTTTTTCAATATTTTTTTTTCAATATTTTTTTTTTCATACATCTAAAATTTCTGCTGCTAGGATTAACATTTTCTTGGTCACGTTCCAGCCTAGAGCAACTCTTTGCAGCTTAGTTACCATATAAATCCCTGGAAATAGAAGCTTAGTTGAGGTGCTGATACCCTCATAATTGAAGAAACGCTTATAGGTAATTTTTTTTTTTGAGGAATTGTTTCACTTTTTTACAGAGCTCAGACAATCATCACTTACTCTGTCCTTGTACGGCAATAATTTGCTCGTGGCATTCTTAGAGCTTCCCAGCTTTCCATGGCAATTCTGTATACAGTTGCTGTCGTTTGAAGGATGGAAATGGCAACACAGTTGTTCAGACAGCAATTAAATAGCTATGTAGGCTTCTTAAAATATGCTTACATTTTTACGTAATTCCACTTAGCAGTATATAAAGTTATACCATAGGACTCCTGAGCATTATTCTGTACGAAAGCACGCTAACACAGCCCTGATGCAATGCGCCGTTTCACCCCTCCCATTGTCCCCCTGCCCCTCTGGATCCCTTTTCCCACTCAAGCATCTGAAACCAATGCTCTTCCAGCCCTTTCTGGTACATCATGGCAAGCCGTGACTCCAGCTTTTGTCCCCATAAAACCTAGATCGGTATTTTTGTATTTTAATTTTTTTTTTTCTGGTGAAATTTGTATTTGGTGGATTAGGTTGAAAGAGAAGCCTTGCATGGTGAGCATGCCAGAAGAAAGCAAATACTTCTACATGCACCTGCAGGACTGCCAAAACAAGAGGACATCTATTTGTATGGTAGTCTGCCATCTGTAACTCTTTTGTTTGCTTGACAAATGAAATGGGAAACCTAAGGGAAAAGAAAACACCTGTTTTAATCTGTAAAGATAAATGATTAAACCTTAATAAATAAAATGGCAGCAGAAATTAAGGGTGTTCCTCCTTTAGATATCATTTCACAGGAAAACAAAAATAAAACGTGATGTGTAATTCACAATATATTCCTAGAAGTTATCTTTATTTCTTGTCAATACAAATGAGCATTAAATGACCAGTCTGGAAATGCCTTTGCCCAATTTCATTCTTTAAACAAAGAAATAATAATACAACTTAAATTAAAAGTATATACAACATTAAGGTAAAATAAATGTTATTAGAGATTATTATACTTTGCTTTTTCATTTTGGCATCCTATTCAGTGCATTTCATTGCATTCCACATACACAGGCATTTCTTAATCCCATTCTGTCTAGTAAAAGCAGTTTGCTTCACATACAAAACTTTGTAAATAATATACCTTGAGAAGCAGCTACTGCGCAAACTTTCAGGCATGACTTGGGTAAGAGTGGTGTGGCAGTGAGTCAGAAAAGTGTTGAGAAGATGAGCTGGTGTCAACGCACAGGGTTTGGGTTGCTTTTGTGTGCTAGCGGTGGTTCCGTGTCTGTTTAGAAGGAAATTGGGCAATAGCATCCTGGATGGTGTTTAATAGGTTTTGTCATTGTTTTGACATTGCTGTCAAAATTGTTTATTTATCCAATATGCCTAAGGCAGAGGAGTTCTTGGGAGCTAGAAAAATCTCGATGTGGGAAGGTCTCCCAGGAACAGATTTCAAGCGAGGCAGGTATTGTGGGCTTGCTGGGTTCCGTGACAAAGTATGATCTATAGATATGATCTTATCTATTTATATTTCTGTAGCTATAGTCAAGGTGATGGAATTAGCTCAGAAATATCTGTAACAGCTCATCAGGGATCTAAAGACCTTTGAGTTTAAAGATTTTTTCAGTTCATTAAGGAATCAAAGTAAGTAAAAGGTAACTATTAAATAATCACTGACTTCTGAAGACAATTTGCCATCAAATTAAGCCTAATATTCAGAGGGAAGGACACTTAAACTTGAACTCCTACAAAGGCACATTTGAGAGACCTTTTTCCTCCCATGGCAAACTTCACATGTTCTGCTTTAACCATGTGACTTTTCCACCCTGTAATATCAGCTTGGTGCCCTAGACGATCTTGCCAATCTTCCCACTTTATCTTTTGGGATAAATTGGGGAGCTATCTTTTTTTTCCTCTCCCTCCTGTGTTTAACGTGGAAGGGAGACAAGGGAGTTCGATGGTATAAGATGGCTCCTATGGATAGCGAGTGGGTGAGACTGGCTCTCGTTCCTTTGAAAAATCCTTATTCTCTTCAGTGGAAGATTTTGGGTGGCCTCTGGAGCATGTTAAAGGTGTTCTGTTTTCCAGTGGTGACCAGGAGAAAAGAGACAATTTAAGGTCATGTATTTCTGTGAACCATGATAAATTCATAACAAGTTCTGGATGAAACTGTTTGGCTTCAGCATGGTCTTGCGTGCTCTCTTACGGTGTGGTTCACAGTTTGTGTGGTCCTGCTCTCCGTAGCAAAGTTCACTGGCTTATGTAGAAGGATAACGTCCAAATATCATACCACGGAAGAGCCTGTGGGCAGGTGAGGTGGTGATATCCTTCACCTCCGTGGAGGAATTGTTGCCTTTGAGGAGAAAGCCGAGTGATACATGGGACTGTGCTTTGAATGATGAAGCAGAGTTCCAAGCTGAGGAAGGGTCTCTCGTTTTCCTCTCTGAACATAAATATACTAATGGCCTCTTGAAATCAGCAGTCCAACGGTTGACCTGTATTCTCAGTAATGTATATGTAACAGCATAAAGCCTTATGTGTTAAGACAATTACTTTATTTTGCAGATGGGAACATTATGAGCTTTTTTTTTTCCTGGTGCACATGTGTTGTCAGGTATACTGAATTAGGCTGAAAATAGATCTCCTTCTTTCTTTTTCTTTTTGGCAATTCTCCTAAACTTCTTGTAGACTAACAGGATTTCAATGTCTTAGGGTAAATTCCACTTCTTAGATATTTACAGTTGCGCTTATCTGAGTTACTGAGCTGTTACTGCCTGAACAGAATTAAATGTCAGATAAAATAAGTGCCAGTGTTTAATGGCATGAAAGAAACTTAACTATGGCTCAAGAATTTCTTGGTATTCATATTCTGGTTATAAGAGATTGAATTCAAATTCCCTTATAATTCTGATTCCTGCAATTACTTTAATTTTCCAAGACATTTACTGGTTAGCAGTGAAGCACATTGAGTTAAAATAAATCAAGTAAAAAAAAAACTTTTTATATTTATTGGATTTTAATGGCTTTTGTGCTCCTTAACTTCTGTCTGTTTCCTGAAGTTATTAAAACAGTCAAATTATTTTTCCACAGTCTGCAATACTATTGTAATAAGATTTGTAACGACTGTTTTGAAATAATTATTTATATATGTTCATTTCTTAACATCCCTGTTGCTAATTCCCTGAAGCATTTGTAGTACTCTTTTACTATATTAGTCTTTCTGTCCAACAGTGCATATCAACTCAGATGGACTATTAATACTGACAGTTAATAACTTTTGTTACTAAGTTCCCAGGAACATATCTCTCTGCTTGCTCATGTTTCCAATCACATACTTAAAGCATTCATTCTTCCAAGGCTACCAATGTTTTCTTTATTTTGATACACCTCTAACACAGCTTTTAAACAAAAAAAGACCATTTTCTAACACGAAATAATGCAGTGGATTGTGAACAAGCCGGCACAACTGTAGGACTGATTCTGGAAATGAGCTCGTAGGGAAGGTTGTGCCAAAGGGTTGGGTGCCTTCAAGTGACAGGGGTTTGAAAGTTACTGCCCTCGTTGAGATGTGGCTATCCACGTGCTTCCTCTTAGCCCACCATGCTGTCAGCTAATGTGCCTCTGCCTAAACCTGAAAAAATACGTTTCTATTGTATCTTTGCTTGGGCAAGAGTTCTGCTGATGTCAGTCATGCGTTGCCGTGGTACGATCTCTCATGTGTGTGCAGAAGCTGGTGCTTCCTGCACAAAGTGTAAAAGCTCTACTAACCTGTAAAAATACATCTGTTTTAAATCAAAGTCTTGGAAATCCAAAACTTTAAATCGGAAGCATGAGAGGGAGGGGGAGGAAATGTATCGGGCTCTTTCAAATCACTTCTGATGGTATATATACATTGACTCGGGAAAAGTGGACTTCTAGACAACTTTTAAGAAAAATATTTAGACAATGCCAAAGTTTTAAAACTTCTAGAAATTCAGGATCTTTCTTTTTTTTTCTCAGACTTTATTTCTGATAAATCAGTGTTTTCTTGCAAACATGACTTCCAGCATTCCAGCCTCACGTTCTTTGTGGGTATTGCTGAACCCCCATAGGATGACATAGTCCTAATCATTTGGGTTTTGTTCAGACTCTGCCCTTTCTGGATGGGACCCTGGCAGGTGACCTCCAGGGAACTGTAAGCAGTTGTCCCAGACATGCTCCAGAGAAACAAGACAGAAGAAAGAGTTTTGAGGACAAATGAGATTTTATATATATATATATATATGTGTGTGTGTGTGTGTGTGTATGTATGTATGTATATATATATATGTGTATATATATATATATATATATATATATAAAAACCGTGTGGAGCAAAAAATNATATATATATAAAAACCGTGGTGAGCAATGAATAGCTTGTGCATCTTTCCACATTGATTTTAAATGGAGATGTGGCCGTATGGACACAGCCCTGCCTTGCTGTGTGTGATGTAGAGTCAAGCCCGTGTCAGAATTATTGTGAGCAGTGGTGGTCCCGTCTGCCCAGGAGTATGTATTCCAGATAGCCTCTTTGTTTCATCTCCCTTATCTATCTGTCACCATAGAAAGGTATATACTTATTTGGGGATAATCCTTGTGTTCGCTTAAGGAGAATGCCTCACAGTGTGTCTCAGCATTTCGAGTGCAACTTGACAGCTTGTCTCTGTTTAACCCTGGGACCTGACTGTTTTTAGCTGCTGCAATTTCCATGGTTGCCTCCGTTCTGTGTCATGTTTCTTTGAAACTATAAAATCCTGTACGGTTATCTTAGGTTGAAATTCCCCCACTTCTATAGTATCCCTATATATACAGTGAGGCCAAGAAATACTCCTGTCTTCAGGCTTTATCTCTCTGGATTATTCCACATGGATGCTCTGCGTTTCCATGCACACCAGAGCTTTGACCTCAAAATCCAAAGTTGTCTCATGTTAGGAATTGCTTGTGGAGCTGGATACCTGTTACTATTAGACTTTGAAACTGTGTCGGGATTAGCTTTAAAGTAGAAGGTTTGCTTCCTCATCAGCACCCCCACTCTTTTCTGCCCTTAGACACCCAACCTAGAAAGTAATCTGTATTTTAAACCTGTGAATAAAGCTCTAAATAAAGCTAAGTAAATGTAAGATTATTTATCATAAATTATCATTTAATCACTCTGGGTAAAGCTATTGAGCTTATCGGAGAAGTCGATGCAGTTCTGAATTTCATTTGCACCAGTTTCTGTGCCCCCGACTCCCTGTAGCTGCAGAGCAAATGTGTCTTCCCTGAACTTGGTCCTTAACTTCAAAACCTTAACAAACTGAGTGTTGATGTGTACCATTCTGGGGTTGTATTTCATTATCTAATTTATTATATGTTACATTATCTTAATTATTAAATAGAGTTTGGTGTGGGAGTGGGGAGAGGAAGCCACAGGGATTTTTGTTGTTACCCTTCGCCTTAGTTATTATCACTCTTCTTGATATAATACTGGAGTTTTCTTCTCGGTGCAGCTATCTTTTCACTTCAATAGTAGTCATTCTGTTCACCTAATGAACTTCATTATTGAATATGTTTTAGCCAGAGTTTTGTGTAGCTTATTCGGTTCTTTATCTTCATCATTAGCTGCAATCCAAAACTGAAACACATCAACCAACAGCCTCTAAAAATGCCGGAATGGGCATGTTTACAGACTTCTGAAAAATACTGAGCTGTTGATTACAGAGATGTTTTTATGAGTGAGTAGGAAATGTTTCTGAAGTGATCATTTATAGTGAGGCTGATCTGAGTTATATGCCGGATCAGTACGGCTTTTTTGTTTGCTTTCTCTGAGGCAAATCATAATAAAAGATGAGACTGAAAATAGGCATCTTGTCTGGCAGTTATGGATGTGTTACTATAAATAGTGGTACTTCTGTGGGCTTTTTGGATGTCACAATGAAATCAATCTTGTGATAATTATTCTACTCTAAAGAAGCTGGAACATCAGCTTTTTTTTTTCTATAATGAGTAACTTTACTGATAGTACAATAACTGGAGATTATGAAACCTGTTCAGCATCTTCCATAAGTATGTAAGTACCAAAGTGCAGCAGTGATATAAGCCTAAATTTGATCTGTTCCCAACACTACAGTAGCTTTTCCCTAGGTGTGGGTCCTCCTGGACCCACCAGGACTGTAAGAAATTATAGTTCTTTATCATAATACAAATAGCAGTCTTACCTTGCTGAGACAAAACCTATCCTGACATTTTGGGTTGCTTTGGGAGAGAAGTGGAGGCAGAGTGACTTTTTTTTGCATTATTCTATATACTTTACTCTACTTTATCAATACAGTTGCCTCTTAAAATGTCCAGCTCTCCTGTAAATATTGCCTTAGTAAATGGTTCTAGGAGGGTACTCCACCTGTGGTCTTGAGTTTTCTGTGTCTTATGTGTTTTTTATGCCAAAATAATAAAGTATGATGAGGGTTTTTTTGAGGGAAAAACCCTCTCAATAACCACAGATCACAGTTTAGATCCATCTGCTCAATAACTGGATATTAAGTTGAATTTCAAACTCCCTGCTTGACTGCCTCTCTGGATGCTCTGGAAAGCTTGAATCCAAATCCTGTAAAATTTTTGCATTGGTACCTTTTTATCTAGTTTAGTTATAGTTAAACAAAATGGTGATTGTAAGAGAAACTTGGTAAACAGAATGCCAGTGTAATTTTAAATGTATTTTTAAATTCTTCTGTCGTTATCGAGAGTGGTGTTTTCAATTTTGATCAAGTCACCTTGAGAAAAACAAAGCAACAAGGCTAACATGAATTTGTTAGGTCTAGGAAAGGACTTGCATATCATGCACATAAAAGCTGTGAATATTTGTTATTAAAAGGAAGATAGTTTTGAGAACTCTGGTTAAGTTCTTCCACTAATAATATGGGAAGAAATTTTGTTTTCCCACTGCGTGGTGATGTTTAAGAGAAGCATATTGTTAACATTGTTATAGCTATATTATAGTTCTGCTTCCAGGGTCTGGGGGATATTTGGGTCTTCCATGTACAGGGCAGTTCTATGGGCATATAATAAGCTGGATAAGATAATGGACTAAATGGACACAAAATCGTCTTGTGGATGCTTTTAAGCACTTCTTATGTTTTGAATTCTGGAGGTCCCTCCTTGAACCAGTCTGGCAGGTGCCACTTAAACATTTGTGTGCCTACCAGCATCAGTAATCACTCACTTCATGCTGGAGAAACTGTTAATCCATTTACGTGCTTTATGTAGGTATAGACTCATGTAGAGTGAAGGCTTCAGTATAAAGCTTAAAAATGACTTTTCTAACACCTTCATGGGTATTAAAATTATAGCATTTGAGTCCAGCTCTATCTATAGGCAAGGTATAAATAGGTTCCAGCAAGAAAATGATTTGTCACTAGCAATTATTAAAAAACTTCACAGTTAAATCCAAGACATAGCCTTTTATCTTAAAAACCGAAGAGTGAATTATTATTTTAGGTTTCATCTGGGTCATTTTCAAACATGAATAAAACATTTCCCTTGCACAAAGCATTCGTCTCTATGAAACCTTATTGAAGGGTTGCAGAAATGACCAGCAAAGGTGAAGATGTTCATGCAGATTTCTTGGTGATGGAAAGCCCTTTTAGAAACAAGGGTTGGAAGCAAAATGTGAGGAGAAATACAACTATAGGGGAACAAAATAGAGTGCTTTACTCAAATGGCATCCTGACCAAATTAGTCAGGCTCTGAAGGCTTATTTTCAACAAAATATGTTCACTCAGATATTAAGAGTGTCCTCATGAGGAATTCCTGCTGTGTATGACATCAGTCATAGACCAATCTTCTTGTTGTATTGAGATTGCTCTGTGAAAAGGTGATTTAAAGTCTACAGTGATTGTTACTGTATTATATGTAAGGGTACAGTGAAATAAGTAAAGCTTTATTGTCTGGATACTACACCTCAAAATTCACATTGCATTAAATCATGTCGCTCAGTCATAAATCAGAGACGTGTGAACCAAAGATGAAGATACACGGTCTCTTGTTGCTGTTTTATTTGTGGCTGTGTTCATCCTACCTGCTTACAAATATTACTGCTTAAAAATCAGCTGTGGCTGCTTGGAAAGCAAATCACAAAAGCATCAGTAATTGAAAAAGTAGCTTATATGAGCGGCATGTTGGGATATCTGCTGCAAATATTTGAAAGTGGGTACTGGCTCAGCAGAAATCATGGAGGAATAACTTGTAATTAGAAAATGTAACTGCAAAGCTCATCTCTGGACACAGATTTCTTGCTCTGCTGGGCGTTTTTTTGGTAATAAATCAGAAAGCTAACTTTGTAACGTGACGTAAAAACCCCTCCTTGTATTCCATCAAACAATACTAAAGTTGTTAGTGATGTTTCCTGTTGGCTCAAATAAAATTAGTGAGGATATATTCAAGTCACGCAATTACTGAGTTTTGAAGAGGAGGAAATCTATATTATATCCCAGAACAAATGCTTAGAGAAAACACACAGACAGAAAAAGGACACAATTTAAATTTACAGTAATCAGTGTGGCTGTTATCTGTACAATAGCTAAAAATCTGAAAATAGCTTAAACATGGGAGACTGTTGGGGGACATGTTGTAAATACGAGCCCTGTTATGCTTCCTTCAGTTTTCTGATACCATCTGTCTATGGCCACTGTTTGAGATTAAATCTTGGGCAAGGTGGCACCAAGTCTGAACCTGTATGGCTATTTTTTAACAAAAACAAAGTAATAAAAATGAGTTTATGAAGGAAGACTTCATTATTATTTATATATATATTTTTTTTTACACGTTTTAGGTTCTTGAAATATCTGATTAAAATTAAGGAGTCTCTACCTTTAGACCTTCATGTATTTGCTCTTGTGGTCACCTTGATGTCAGTAAGTAGCACATCAGTTTTCGGTAGCACTAATGGGAAAATGTAAAAAAAAA
>VZTL01035842.1:1418-36041 GCA_013400535.1 Scopus umbretta | reverse complement strand
AAAAAAAAAAAAGAAAAAAAGGTGGGGGGAGCTTTCTTTTCATATGGGAAAAACTGGGTTTTCAAAGGGCTTAGTATTTGGATACCAAACTATCTTGACAGCAAGCATGCCTGTAAATGCAGAACAGTTAACCTCCTTCTCAATAGTATGATTTCTAAATCTTTGTGCTTTTTCATTTTGACAAAACAAAAGTGGGTTTTTTTGCCCTTCCATTTTTCAAGCTCCGCGGTGTTTGGACAACTGATCTTTTTCATTCTTGGTGCCAGGGAGATGATCTTCTGTGGGTGAAATGATCTTTGAACAAAGTATGACTTTTTTTGACTGGCATAATTTTGAAAAACAAAGGATCCTGCAATTTGATGGCTTCTGAAGATTCCTCTTTGTCATCCTTGAATTATTTCTTTCTCTATATAGGTGTATTTTATTTTGTTGTTCGTATATTCAGAGCCCAGTCTTATCTTACACTTCCCTCTCTGCTCCTCTCCTTACTCATATTGAGTGCTGGTAGGATTTCACAGGACTTTCTGTGTAGGAAATGCAGTGCAAATCTGAATCTTCTGCCAAAAATAAGATTGAGTCTTGCCTTATTCTTCTTTCCCCTACTTCTGGTAGATTTGCAGGTGAGCGTATTTCTTGCCTAGGTAAAGCTAGTGTAGAAATTGGAACTTTTTTATTTTTAATGAAAATCCAGATTAACACCACTGTAAAGCCTACCCATACCCATAACGCAAACAGTCAACTAGGATGGAAATTATTTTTAGTCTTGCAGTAAACAGTATGATAAAATATATATATATAACTGTGAGAAGGGTAGAGTGCCTACATGAAAATACCCATATGTATGTGTAATGGCTTCCCATAGATTAAGATAAATACACATAACTAATGAAATATTCCTAAAACTTGAACAAAGATCACTGAGCAGGCCTGCAGAGCACGTATGTGCCTGCTTACTAGCGTATAGGATCTTGCTAGATTACACAGGTTTTTAATATATGGATGATGAAATTGAAAATTTTGTTTTCCTTCTCAAACCTTCTCCTGTAGCTTTAAAAGCTTTACCCTGCTGTCCTTCAAACCTTGTGTTGCTGCAAGACCTTCAGAAGACCAACCTCTTCTGCAAAGGAGAATCATCACATGCTGTGGTTTTTAAAGCTGCTTTCATTTCAGTTAAGCGTTTTCAGTGTGAAAAATCTATCAAAGTAGCCCAATTTTCTAACGATTTGATGCGGTGGCTCATGTAACAAGAGGTTGTTTCCTGCAAAACAGCTCAAAGCATTGTGTGATCATACTGCTGCTTGTTTACACTTCCAGGAGTGGATCTTTCAGGTCATGTGTTTGCTTACATTGCTTGTTTTGTATGTACTCTTTTGATGATGTTTTTGGTTTGAAGCCTTTGGTCATTTCCCAAAGTGCAGTTGAGAGCTTATTGGCCAAAACCAGGTGGGTGGCGACCAAGGGGGACTGCATGGGGGACACTTCCTGCAGGTCAAGAGGAGAAAACTGAAGGAAACTTCCTTTAAAGACCAGGAAAAGGAGTTGTGATTGCAGCCTTGCTTCTCGTGGAGGTGTTAGCCACCTGGCATGTGTTGGGAAGGTTGCTTGGAGGTATTCAAAACCTGCTTGGACGAGGCCTGGAGCCCCCTAGCCCAACCCCAGTCTTGCTTGGATAGGATAACAGGATAACCCCCAAAGGTCCCATCCAATGTAAAGGATTATGTGACACTGGGCAAGACTGCGAGGTGACACTGGGCAGGTTAGTGTTGACTTCACTAGGAAAGCTCCTGTGATTGTGGCAAAAGGAGAAAAAAAAAAAAAAAAAGCTTTTGATTCTGGACTCTTTTCTGGGATAGTATCTGTGGCAGTTGTAGTTGTAGAAACGGTGGTTTCCAAAATGACTCTTAAACAAATGAAAGTTTCTTTGGTACAAGAGAATTGTTACACAAATTAAAATATCCTTTTAAGATCAAAATTTATCTGTCCTGCTCATGCCAGCATCTGTTTTTCTTGTGTTACTTAATCAAAAAGTGGCTCCTCTGACAGAAAACTTAAGAGTCTATCACATAGCAAGAAAAACTGAAACAGAATTTAGCACAGCATCCAAAACTGCAGTTACTTGAAAGGTCCTGCTCTACTCTGAAGACCCTGCCTGCTTTCCAAAATGCTCGTAGCAACTCAATTTGTCACCAAAGTAAACAGGCAGAAGGTTGAACTTGTTGACAGGCATGGAGGAAAGAACTGAGATGATGGATGGTGAATGTCCCTCAGCTTGAAAGAGCAACCTCCTGTGAGTAGGGCCAGATCCTGCCAGGTGCTTGAGGCTTTTTTAATGCCATTACCTTTGTGTCTTCAGAATCGCATCCTGAGAAAAAACCCACAGATATTTAGTAAATGAGGCCATCATCTGAATCAACCAAAGACAAATCTTTCCTATAAGGAAATAAGCCGAGTATGGCAACTGCTGATGTTGGATCTTTTCCTTAACTGATCATCTTTCAGCAAATATGAGGGATGTTATAAGCACTATTGTAGCTTTCTTAAAATCTAAACTGATCAGCATAATTTCTCAATTGCTTCTGCATGTGCTGGAGGCAATATGCGTGTAGTCCTATTCCCTCCCTGACAGTGTCACCATGGAAGAAGGTCACCTGATGGATGCAGGGAGACTTATCAGTCAATCACTTAAGAAACCGATGATATAAGCAAATATATTATCACAAAGTCTTTAAATAAGGTCATAATAATAAGTTATGTAACAGCAAGATTTTTTTTTCCCTGACACAAGAGGAAAAAAATAACCACAAAAAAACAAAACCAAACCAAAACAAAAAAAACCCCACCACCACCCCCCAAAAAAAACCCAAAACAAAACAAAAACCCAAAAAAAAACCAGTTTAAAAGCAAATACTGACTGGGTTTTAATATGCATTTAAAGTAGACCCCAATGTTTTCATTTATGCTTTGCCTCTCCAGATGTATTGGAAGGAGAAGTTGGCACGTAGAAGAACAAAGTGTGATACTGTGTTTTCTCAGATAGAGTCCCTTCCAAATCTCCCCTTACTACTATTAGCAGGAACACAGGTTTATTCCACGCAGTACCGCCTAGGAAATAAAGTTGGTTTTGTCTGGCCTTGACCAAACTACGTTCTCAAGTTGAGTTTAATGTAGGACGTGGTCAGATGCACGTTGCAGCTGGGTGACAGTGCAGAGGGACCACCTGGCAGCCGAGGCAGCGCCTGCCCGCGAGCCCTGCTCGGCTGCACTCCAGGCTGGAGCCAAGCAAGTCAAAACTAATTGGATTATTATTTAGCGTGAGCTCATGGTAAGCAACTGAACAGCGATATCGCGTGGTATAACAGATCAGAGCAGTGAGCTCGGCGGCTTCTGGGCTGTAACAGATTGCAGGAAAACGTAAATTAACAAATGTCAAGCATAGAGCTAATATACGACGCCGTCATGTGCTGTTTGGGACAGCTGCAAGTAAATCGCTGTATTTTTCCAGCCTTGAAATTCCAAAGGATGGAGAGTGAAATTCACTTCAGTGCTGTAAAATCCAGAGGGGGGTCCCTGCATGTTCTTCTAATGGCTGCTAGTGCTATGCTTTGTTGGAATTGCTTAAAATAGGGGAACTGATGAAAGTGAAGTCTTTCAGAGACGAGAAACATGGTAAAGCCATAGTATTTTGATTCTTTGCCAAAGAGTAGCTGCAAGTATGAATGTTACTGGTAAAAATAACAGAAGAAAATGATACTTTTGGCTGTGGCCTCATCTGTACACCAATGTATTGAAGAAGGTATTTCCCTTTGGGTGAAAACCCACTGTTTTCTTCAGAGTGGGAGAAAACCTTCAGAAGCTGTACCTGACACTGCCTTCATCAAATGCTATATGTAGACCGATAGTCTCAGATTAACACAACCCATATTTTATGTTTCTGATAATATGAGGATATGAACATTAAACATACTCTATAATCTGCCCTTTGCCTTGACAGATGTCTTGTCTGGGTTTAAATTAATTACTAAATGTAATTTTTGTCTGACAGTTGGGAATTTTAGGCTTCAGAGGTAAATAGGTTTTGAAGCAATCCAGTAATAGGCTTACAAGGCTGAGAGGCAACAGAGCTGAAAAGTGAAAAATCAAGAGGCTGGACCATTAATACCTTCTTGAGAAGTTAATCAATTCATGACGACAACCTGAAATCTAAATAGCAGCTCTGCAGAGAGGTTCATGCCGGGTCGAATTTTTGCACCATATACCCTGGCAGGCAATATTTACATAGTTATATGCTGTGCATTAAATATTTGTGGTTAAATACCTCTGTAATAAAGATGTAAGGTGATCTTAGCAGGGCTTGCAGAATTACCTGAAAAGAAGGGGTTGAAGCCCTGAAACGGCCCCTCCAAAGTAGATTGTCACTGCTTAGCAGAAATTGTCTTGCATGCCCTGAATTGTTAGGGCTCTGTCCTGTGTTTTGATTCAGTGCTGAGATGACAAAGACATGATGGAGTCACTGACTCGAAATACGCAGGAGAGAAGAATGCCGAAGGACTATCAAGGAAGGCTGAGGTTGGTTCTTCTAAGCCTTGACGAGGAAGATGTCGGTGTTGGTGATAGTGGGTTTAGTGGTGTCAAGAGGAAAAGCAGAGTATGAGAGGCTCTCTGGTGGCTTTGGGGTCCAGGCAAGAGGCTGCAGGAGTTCAGACGGTGTCTGGAGAGAGGTCAGAGATATGTGGTTGCGTCGGAGAAGGAAAGTTATGGGGAGGGCTAAAAGATTAATGACAAATGGGAAAAGAAGGATTTGGGGATGAGAAAAGCTATGTGATAATGTTACTAACTGAAACAAAAAATAAGGAGAATAAAACCAGTGTTGCTGAGAGTCTTCAAAGCATTTTGCAGAAACTGGTAAAATACTAATGCCCATCTGCAAAAGGGGCTGGTGTTTTATTGTTCCCTGTTGTCCATCTACATGGTAACTTAGTTTCCTTAGGGCTGAAATGCATTTGCTTAATTACAGTCTATCATTTTAATATGGTGGTAGCTATGTATACCTAATTACCAGTAGCTTGTATGCAGATATATATTGAGACCTCTTTACCATAAAATGTCTTGAAAATTCTAGGGGTGTTACTAAATAAAACATTAACATCTGGGGTAGAGTAATACTTTTGGATATTAAAACTTAACTTGCCTTTTAAATATTTAGGGTTTTTCTGCATTTTAAAGTATGTACCTGACTACAAAGTATGTAGGAAGGACGACGTCCGTAAGTCTGACAACCTATTAGATGCTACTGAACTGTGCAATTGTGTAAAATGAAGCCAACCTGGACTGTTGGTATAAATGCAGCAACATATGTGCCATTGACTTTCTTCCCTATGGGCACAGTTAGACGAAGCAGACATTAGTTTCTGGAGGACGCGTAATTCCAGCCCCTACTGGCTCCGTAGGCTCACTGCCTTTCTACCTGCTGCTTGCCAAGGTGGCACCTTTGCTGCATGCAGATCACGCGTAAAGAAAGACCCTATGACAAAATTGAAATTGCAGTCATGGGTTGTGAGATTAGCAGGCACAGGGATGGATGGAGCCGTTCGTGCAGCTGGATTTACGATGCCCTCACCTCTAGGATGCTCCGCTGGTTTTAGTAGAGCTGAAGGAACATGCTGACATATACGCTCCTGTTACATGATCAGTCCCTAAATTGTTTCTTTGAGGATTCTTCTTTGCAGGAATTGCAGAGGATTTAACTAAGACTGGGAATTAATTACAGCCTCTGATTTGCATAGGGCAGTGACATGAAAAGGAAGGGAGTAGGAACGGGCTCTGGCAGGGACTGCTGCCCTTGAAGGGAGAGACGATGAAATACCTTATAACTCATTTCCTGACAGGCTGTAATGATGGTCTGGTATTAGGTAGTAAATGACTTGGGGTGCAACACCTTTGAAAACGGTAAGGAAGGGTATAATGTTACTGGTCAGGATTTCTCTAGCCTAGTTTGTCAGCAGCTTTAGATTGATTTGGTGAAACCAGTTGTGGAAACCTTAGCTGTGCCCAAACTGCCTGCTACCTCCTGTCAAAGACAGCTGATATTCAAAGGTCAGTCTCCGAGTCACTTCTCTTTGTCTCCTCTGTGGTCTGCCGTGCCTTTGGGCTATCATCCTGAATGCAGGTGAGGTTCTGCATGTCCACCTATAGCTGCATGCATCCTTTGATTTCTTCCCCAAGAGCCCGATAACTTCTTCTGTTGTCTCTGAATAAAATGCTTCTCTGCCACGTGAACCGTGCCAATTGTGTTTGTTATGCTGGTGCGGAGAGGGAAGCAAATGAGTAACAGGGACCAAACGGCGGTCATAGATGTGGTGGAAAATTTGTTTTCTTTATGGCAGAAGGAGCTGTATCCCCAGCACCAGAGTTCGGCTTCTGTAAAGCTTCTTGTGTTTGATTGTGCTTGATGGCTTCCGATGGCTGCACTGGGAGCAGAAGATGGAGCCTCCCTGAGTTGTACGCTTGGTAATGAAGGAAGGCAAAACTAAGATGCATTTCTACACATACAGATGTTGATGCAACTAATACTGGCTTTCTGAAAGATAAGAAATTCCCCTCAAAACTGTCTGGAGATGCACTTCTCTCTAGCATTTTCCATTGACCAGTTTAGTAATCCCCTACTCAGCAGGTGGCTGTTATGGGCCTTCTTCATAGGGTGTCTCTAACACCCCCCTGCATAGTAGGGCGAAATGAAGCACAGCCTGAAGCTATGAGTTTTTCCTGGAGAAGAGGGCCTCTGGAAGCAGATATGCGTAAACTACTTGTGTCAATTTGAAACACTGTCCTGCCTGAATTCTTTCTGTGGAATTTGGACTAAAACTGTAATTCTGATCCTCACGTGACCCTATGGCTCTGACTTCTTGGCTGTTTAAGATTATGAGATATATACTGATGTCTTTGAGTTAGATTTCATTGTGCTAATCAGAATACCTTGTTGACTGCAAGCTATAATGACAGGGACTTTGTTTCTGGCTGAGCAAAGTATCTCTGAGATCCTGAATGCTGGGGAGAAGCATTTCACCAGCTCTTTGGCTTCTCTGCCTAATAGATTCTGACCTGCCTTGCTTACACCTGTGCGTGATATAACCCATGGGAGCACAGACAGATGATGCATCCTTTCGTGTATCAAGAGCCTTCATCAAGAATAAGTAGCCCAAGTTAATTGTCTAGAACAAAAAAACAACTTTTCACTGCTATTCCATGCTTTTCTCTTAGACTTCTGCTAGCTGGTCCACTGGCTCAGCGAAAGGCAGCATATGTTTTCTGGCTGGCCAGCCTGAAGCTATCTGTAGGCTGGCTGGCCAGCTGGGTGGCAGGTACATGCATTCACACTGGCCAGCTGGGAGGGATATTCAATTTTGGCCATCTGGCTGCTGTCTTTTAAGAGCAAAGAACTAAGTCAGAGACCTCTGAGTATTGGCAGCTGGAGGGCTTAACAAGTGCATGTGAGACTGCATGTGGAAAATGGACTTTTCAGAACTGCTTTGTGTATTTCTAAGAATTTAACCAGAAGATTTTTTTTTTTTTGCAGTTGGAAGATTTGGTTTTGAATTTTTCATGTGCTGATGTGGAATGTATGGGTTTTGCACTATTTTGACTGAAAGAGGAAGTTGTATTTCCTTTTGTTGATGTATGACAGTTACACACTCGATCCTACTTTGTACCGATGGAAGAGAACAATGACGTTTCAGTATGAGAACATCTGTGCTTCGCAATGTGAAAACTTAACACTTTGATTCTATGTTCTATTCTATGGTGACCTAAAGTCACCACATACTCTATGCTTAGGCTACATCAGGTGTGAATAGTCAAGCTGTATGTTTGTGGAGGGGACTGCACCCACAAGGCAGAATATATGAAGTGTATATATGCTGAGGTGTTGTTTTATTCTGGGCTAAAGATTGCTTCTGTGTACAGTTTAATAGATATGTGTATTGAGATGACTACCACGTGGTTCAGATACATATTTTTAGAAATATCTGCTGCTTCCAGAGCTGTTTTTTTTTTTTTTCCCTCTCTTTTTATCTGTTTTCAGTATTATCTTCCATTCCTACCATCCAGAACTTTGGGCATTTTACCGGGCTATGCATTGACTGTTGATTTAAAACCATACAAACTGAGGCTATTGAAGGTTTAGCAATAGTTTAGCAATAGCTGTTTCTATATGTGAGTACCATTTCTCTTTTTACTAGTGTTTTGTGGGTTTCTTTTTATCCATATGACAATAAAAACAAGAATCGGTGTGCCTGCTTTTAATTCAGAGAAACTGTTGGAGCTACAGATGCTGTTTTACAGCAAATGGGTAACCTGGATGCATCTAGAACCATTTGAGTTGTCCAAAATACCCACACTGTGGACAGCAGTCTAACAGCGCTTCCAGAAGCCCTGCTGCCTTCTGGAGTGGGACCTGGTACCCTGGTGAAATTACGACGGCACTAGGTACGTATGTGTAGGCAATGGAATGAACCCATTCCAACCATTCCTATATCTCACTTCTAGCAGTGGTACTGCCTGGGAACAAACTCTGCTTTTAAGGGTCTTGTTTCATATTTTGTCATTTGTCTCCCGCTGCTTTTAATGTCCTTTAGATGATCAATATAGCTTTTCAAAGCAGTAAGCAGTTTTAGTGAAACGGATCTATTAATGAAATTAGTGTGTGATAGCACAGTCTGTGTGTGCTGATACCGTTGAAATCAGCCTGAACAAATATGATTAAGACTCGTCATTGACCTCAGGAGAAATTAGTTTATAGGTTCTTTACAATAGATCAACCTCTTCCCCCTTGGTTATCCATCTGAGTTCTTTTCTTGTGCACTTTCCTCTTCCTTGACACTTCTGTCTCTTCTCTGATGTCTCCTTTTCAAGTTTTTCAATCACTTTCATGCATACCTTCCACGATCCCCACCACTGATTATATCATTCTGGAAAGAAATTTACTGTCCTGTACATCATGTACAGCAAGTACAGACTTAGCACTTAATTTGCTTGGCCTGAAATTTCAAATTTGACAATTCTTTTGTGCTTGAGATCTTTATGTTTTTTTAAAAATACCTACCCCTTAAATTAAAGTGCATCATAACCATGGTACCCTGGCATAGACAGTCTTTCCCTGTCCTACCCACTCCTGATGGGAGAAGTGGGATTGCACTATTGCAGCTGGGTGAAGAGGAGTCACCTGTTTGTTGATAGGACCTGTTGTTTGGACATAAGCTGAAACCTCTGTCTTGGTTCCTTGCCCAAGTTTAAAAAAAACAATCTTTGCCTTGAGGAAAAAAAAAAAAAACACCAAAACCAACCAACCAAAACCCTGAAAAACAACAAAAAAAAACCCATTTTTTTTTACATATGTTTTTAAAGAGTAAGAAAACTTTAATTGAAAGTATTCAATGAAAAAGTAGCAAACTGCTGTGATTGTGCACACTGCGTGTTGTACTGTTACCGTCAGGAGGTAGGAAGCTGCATCTACATTGCGAAGACGCAGACGATTAGTCTCGGACCCCAAAACGCCAAGGTACTTGTGCAGATGGCATGTTGAGTATGCTGCCTACACGGTGTCTATAGAGCCGCGCGTTTTAGATTAGAAAGGAGGTGACTGGGAGAATTGAGGAACGCTTTTTTTAGGATAAAATAAGTGGAGCATGGACTAGACAGGCATGCTGCACTGATGCAGGTAAATCATGTAGATAAATGATCATTTCCCTGTTCATATATTAGCAAGTGGTATTTTCCCTCAATTTTAAGCTTTGATTGGATAGCCAAGACTATAAACTAGTTTTAATTTATAACTATTGTCAATTATTATAATAGACTTTTGTCTTCTGCATCTTCACAGATCGGTGGCAATTTATCATCCACTAATTGCATAAAGAAATTCTCTTCAGTGTCGAGTTAGCCTGGGAAGCAGATTCTTCCTTTTGATCCTGAGGATATGAGCTGCAGTGGGGAATTTCCACTGTCTTCTCCTGCCTGAAAGCTGGACCGTACCTAATGACTCACTTGCTTTTAATGAATACTGATTAAATGAGAGAGAATTTAAGTCAGAAGGACCATGCAAGGATGATTCACAATTCAAATTCAAAATTGCCTTGTCGTTTAATGATATCAAACCAAAATGCATTCGTATATCTTTGGCTTAAAACACTCTCCTTGTGAATAATTACATTCTTGCAGCTTTGCACTTGTTTTACTGTGCAGTCATCAGGGCAGGTATCCCTTGAGGAAAAGTTGCTGCCTAGCTCTGTGCTCTGGGATTTTTCTAATTAAAGGTTACCAAATGCTTGTTAGAAAGTTCATGAGGACGGGACAAAAAGCAAGCAAGCAGCTCTTCTGGGAAGAAGGCTAGTGAAGTGAGAGCTGGGATGTGATCCTTCGGGGAGAATGGAGCCACGTGCCTTGGTGTGATGCCAGTGTAGACACCAGGCTGAGGTCACCCCCCCAAGGGTGCTGTGTGAGCTCCGGCGGTGCTCCCTCCATGGGTGCAAACCACAGCTGTCCTGGAAGCAGCCACCTCCTTGCTCCCAGCCTCCTCAAACATGTTTAGTGCGAGCATTTGGTCCTTAGCACTGTTTCCATGTATCTGAGCTTATGGTATCTTGCTGTTCACCAACGGAGAAATGATACTGATAGGTTATTGGAAATGTTCCTGCAAATCCTGTTTCTGTCCATCCCAAGTGCTCCTGCTGGAATTCCTGTCCCTGGTACAGCATACGGATGTGCTTTGAGTCTCCTCTCTTTAGGTCATATTTTATAGGTGCCTGAATTCAGGTTTTCCATATGAGACTGGAAATGCCCATTTTTCTAAGGAAATCCAACCCAGCAGCTGTCTATGTGGAAGCACCGATGCAGCTGCGGAAGGAGTTTTCTCGTTTAGCAGAGGCTGGAACAGTAAAGACTGGCCACATGCCAGCTCTTAAACACAGAGACACCAAATGAATAAAAACCCACCCTGGAGCAGCAGGGGATGTCTAAATACAGCTGGAGGCAGATTCGGGTGGGGAGCCAGGAGGTCCTGGGGCTGCAGGGGGAAGATGGATGGTAGCGGAGTAACTCGCTCTCTGTCCACACCACTGGATTTTTGCAGGTGCTGTGTAAGGGGAGTGAACCTTTTCCCCTCGAGCTTATCCACTGAAATTTAAGGTGGGAAATGACTCCCTGGAGGATGGGAGGGAGACGTAGATGTAAAGTGTGTTGATGGTGAACAAAGGAAAGCCAATCCAGTGTAACACTAACCTGCCAGCATACACTAATTCTATAGTTTGTTACAGGAATTATAAATGAGAAAAATGACATACTTGCATCTCCTACCCAGTTCTAATTTTTTAAATTGTCAATTGATTCCATAGCAGACAGGCAGGCATGGTTTGCTTCTGCCTCTAGGTAGCCATACCTCTATCCTTCAGCCTACATTACCATGAAAAAAGACCTTATTCAATTGGATGATTAGTATGAAAAGATGTCTGTGGATGAGGACCTCTGGACTGAGACCATGGGCTTTGTTGCCTCAATGCAATTCACTTCGAGTTCAGTTCAAAGCGAATATTTACTTTAGAAATAGACACTGCGTACTTTTCTTTCATAACTATAGAAAGTATGCATATGTCGAATGAAATATGAAAGGTCCTATATCTTATTCATGAAGGCTGAAAGTTGCTCGGCAGCAGTGTTCAAATACACCTCTGCAAGTATCTGACTCTACAATTTATGTGACAAGTAATGACATGCTAACATCTTTGAAAGTTAAGTATGTGTTAATTATTAAAAAGAGACATTTCAAGTGATGGACTGAATGAAAATTCTCTGGAAAGCCACCTATCTTCTGTTGACAAAAAAGAGAAGTACGGAAGCTCTGTGAAATATTTAACTATGTAATTTAGTTCCTGTGTACTACCTCTTTAAATATATTGGACTCTGATGTCTGATGAAAGCAGATGTTATTCTTTAAACAGAATTTGTGGCATGTTACAGAAGAGACTGTCTATAATAGCAGCTTGTGCTGTCTGTAGAGACATGACTTCCATTTGTGTGGGGTTTTTTTCTAATGCTTTTCCATTACTGAAATGGACTGACTGGGTTCTGCTGAAATGGTGATGTGTGGCAATTAAATCAGTAGAAAATCAACATCAAGACTTTATACATGCTCCCATGCCTGTGCTTTGGGATTACTTTGATTTTTGGAGAGAAGGAACTGCCCGTCACCCAACGCTATGGGGACAGGCACTTTCTTGAGAGATCCTGGGTAGACGGAGGGCACGACAAAGTTGTTTTGGTCAGAACTTTTTCTCCTAGACAAGAAAGTGCCTTTCTCTCTCTTTCTCTCTTCTCTGCAGATCAGGTCTTTTCACTACATCAACCACAGCTCAAAGCACCCTCCAGGAGCGCTACCTTGCTCCGTCCTGGGAGGAAGAGCTTTTACCTCAGCCATCGCCTCGAGCTGACTGAAGTCGTCGTCGCTCGACGTCATTGCGTGTCGTGGCTGAGCCCCCTCCACGGGCGCACCTCGTTGCGGCTGGGGGATCTCCACGCGCGGCATCGACCTGTACCACGTTTCCTTCGTGTAGTTGCTGGACTATGCTCGCAACAAACCTATTTCTCGCAGTTACTGGTCAAACGCTGGTCTTGATTTGTATTTTGCTACTGCCATTACTGTTAGCGGGTTTTGTGCTATATATATAAATATTGATGGCGTTTGGGCTCTTGTTTCAGCTGGTCTGCGGGCATGTAGTGTAACCTGCCCTCTGCAGCGGGAATCCTCTTGGAAAAACGGAGCTAAACAGATCTCTTTAAGATTCTTCTTTTCAAATCTTAATCATTTTGTGTAACTATAGAGGCAGATTTTGTTTCAAAGGTCTTATCAGCTGGTGTTAGAATTCTTTAAAATTAATAGTATGCACTACTATAATGTTTAAGTTTCATACCTTTTATATTTCGGCAGGCTTATTCATGTTGTAATATTCCCAGAAATAATGAAAAGTCAGAGTAGGGAGATCTTATATAGCAAAAACTCAAACACTTACAGCTATTTTTTCTAACTCGTTTGAAAGTCTCCTCTGTTACAAACTGACAGGTACTACCCAACATGATCTGTAGCATCTTTCATGTCATCTTTTTACACGGCAAAGGAAAAATAACATCTTTCAGGGAAGAAGACATCCACTGGACATGAGAACTCTTTCAGGTTTCTGTAAGAATACAATAATCTTGGGAACACATTCCTCATAAAGATGCCATAGGGAATGTGATTTTCAGACTGAACTTTTTTTCTGCTTCAGTGCTTTGGGTGAGTTTGTTACCCTAATCTGATTTGTTATGTGCTTGTCGTAGCTGTAAGCTTGATTCTGAACAATGTGCGATCTCATTGTGTAAACATTAAGGCAACGTCAAGTAATTTTCTGCTTTAATTTAAAAATATAAATTCTTTTGCCTGCTGCCTTGTGTTTAGTGATCAACATCAGTCTCATCATCAACACCACTCACAAGATAGGTATGCGTGTGGCAATAATTTAGATTCTATATAATATGAATGGAAAGTTGACTGAAGGAGGACACCATACAAAATTTGCCTGAATATATACTTTGTCTTTTCCATTTAACCCATAGTTTTCACTGCTTAATGTGTAAGACTGTTTGACCCAATTTCACTTTTGACTTTGTCAGGTTTTTTTCCTGAATATTAGAATTGAATCAATATTTTTAATTGTCCAAGGAGCCAGTCACCCATCTGTTATATACACCAGCTAATGGAAGTGGTAGCATTTGTGTAGTGTTTCTCCATAAAAGCAACCTGATAATTTGACATGATATGATGCCGGGATTTTCCAAGGAGCTGAAGCAGGATCCCTCTGTATTTCTACATCCCTAAATAGAATTTCTATGTGTTTATGACTGTTAATGCGCTTTTTTTAGCCATTGCCTCTCTTTAACAAAGTGAAAAACCCAGATGTTTGGTCTCCTGGTGATACAGTGGTGATAAGTTTATTGTGCATATATACATACATGCAGTTAAGCATACAAAATGTGTGCAACTTCCCTAGAAGAGCCATCAGAAAACATTGATAACTTTTGTAGAACTGTGAGGCAGCATTATCTTTCTGATAGCTGGCGTTATGATACTGATTTATAGATAGCTAGGAAAAACTGATGGTGCATGATCTAGAGGTATTTAAATAGTAGGATCCATGCTGGCTGAAGAACTATGCAGAAGTGGAATATAACCTCGTTCCTGTTGAACCAGAGCAATTTTAAAAGACGGAAGAGATTTATGATGGTCATAGAAATCTTGCAGTGTTTCAGGTTATGCTTTTCATTTATTTCGGTGAAAATAAGGTTTCCCAAAGGAGTCAGGCTGTCACCCCAGGGGAATGAAATACTGTATTTCCTCAGCCATGAGCATAGAGAGTGCCCAAAAAAACTTCTCCACGCCAATTTTTACCTTTAGAAGATGGATTTGCTATCTCAGCTGAGAGCTCTGGTTAAAGATCTGGTTCCCAGCAGTGTGAGAAGTGCAGTACAATGTGTGCACTTGGATTCCTTTGGGAATTTAAGCATCTAGGTAAACCTCTATCCACTTGCAGTGCCATTGAGGTTGGAAGGGACTCCAGATTTCTCTGACATCCTCAAATCCCACACTTGTCAGTCAAAAAACTTAGTTTTAAAATTTCTAGGCATCCTCTTAATACTACTTTTTAGTGGAGTCTCACGTGGGATGTTCTTTATCTGTTTATGGACTGTCTCAGGACTTCCCTACCAAATTAGACTGTGTACAAAATACAGTGAAAGACGAGACGATTCGCTAACTGGATGGCTGTTTTCTTCAGTAGCCCCACTGCTAGACAGTTCAAGTCCACCTATGTGACTCTTACCTTCCATTAATTTTGTGTCTTTAGCACTTATTGTTAAAATATGCCCTTCTTTTGTGACAAGGTCATTACTAAAAATAATAAGATGGCTCCTCGGAGGTATTCAGAACTTGGGTAATTCAGCAAAATCCACTGGTGCTTTTCCATTAACATTTCATTGTAATTAAAAAACAAACAAACAAAAAACAAACAAAAAAACCCTTCTAAAATTTTCAGTATAACTAATATCAATCTCAATTATTCCCCGTCTAGTGAGTTACTGAAATCCAAACAAAAGGATTATTCTTTTCTTTACTTACAGAAGAGCTATTCTATAGCTTTGTTTTACATTGTAAAAAAGCTAGTCAGTGCTGTGTTGGGTTTCAATAAGGAATGAAGCTACAATTGTCTGTGAGTAGCTGATATATCAATTTAAATATATTTGGCCATTAATTAAGTCTCCTTCTTTTTGCATGCAAATAGATTTCTCTCCAGGGAATTAATTACAGAACAAATTTCAAGCTAATCTATCTTTGCAGTCCAATGTAATATTACGCTATAAAACCCACTTTCAAAATGAAGCTGCTTGCTATGTAATGAATTGCTATCAATTTTTTTAAACAAATTGGCATTATACAGTTAAACAAAACCAAAAATCAGACTACGACTTACTCCTAAATATACCATTGCAATGCAATGACACTGGTTGATATGATTGCATAGGGATTTGAGAGAAGAACAGCTGATGGATTCGGAGATGATCGCACGTTTTTTAACTGGCATACAGAAATTTGGGTTCAATTTGGACTTTTTTGTTAAATATAATAGTAATTTTTCCATGGAAACAGATTAAGGTGGATGCTCACAAATATTTTTTTTTTTATTCTGACATATCTATTTAAAAAAAAAAAACAACCCCTAAACCATCCCAATGATCCTTCTGCTTAAACTGATTGTGATTATTTCTCTCAAGACTTGAATATCCTTTCTGTCAGGAATCTGTCAGAATCTCCTGCAATGAAAACTAATATGTACGGCATCTTTGATCCTGCAAACCCTTATCCATGCACTTATATTTAGTAATGTTGGTAATAGTTAGCCCTGTTGAGACTTTAAAGAAAGTTGGATGACTTGTAGTAGTAAAGTTAAACATGTGCAAAACTGTTTGGATGTGCTAGATTGATACCAAAAATTCCTCAGTCTTGTCAACAACCTCATTCATGCTCTGGGGAAGGAAAAAGAAAAAAAAAAGAATGTGTATTTCTTTTATTTATTTTCAAATACTGTTAAGATTTGGGGCTAAAAGCAATGATGTTGCCTAATAGTGATTAAATCTGTTGGTCTGGAGACAACACAACTGAAGAACATAGGGGAGATACTCGTTGGTGCAAAACCCTCCCAAATGGGAACTCCCTGGTGCCGCTAGCCATGCCTACATTCTCCACCGTGTATGTCCAAAGAACAAGGGCACTGTCGGAGCTTTTGTTCTGGATAGAAGACAAAAACGCAACATTCAGTGTAACTGCAGTCTCTTTTTTCATGTTTTGGATATAGCTGACCTCATTTGAAAACCTTCCTTTTTTTCCCATTTGATTTATTTTTGCCATAAGCATTGACCTTTAGGCAACTTTATTAAGTGGAATCACTTTTCATTTGATCCTGTCCTGCTTTTTAACAGCTTTCCGTTTTACCTGCATTTTCCTCCCCAGGAAAGGTTAAGTAGAGGTGACCTCAATCACATTCTCCTTATTCCCCACTTCACTATGTTCTGGCATATCTTTTCTGTAAGCTCAGAGTTACTATTGTTTGAGCTAGTATTTCCACTTCTCCAAGGGAAAATTTATCATTGCTGATCTCATTTAGTTTGTGTAATAACAGAAAACCTGCTCTTACTTAGGTCTTACATTTTCATCTCTACAGCTTTCCAAACTTCAGTAAGCCTGGGTCCTCGGTCGCTATCATAGTCGCTTCTAGAACAATGTGAGTAATAAAAAGACTTGTTTGTAAATGCTTTAAAAAAAAAACAGAAACAAAAACAAACCCAAAACAACCCCCAAAACCCAACACAAACTGCATTGCAGCACAGTTTATGGCAGTTCAGCACAGGCAGCTTTTGGTGACGAGCTGCTGTTGTGTGGTGGTTGGTGGAGCTATGGCTATTCGCCATCGCTGTTACTTATTAGAATAAATGAGTAAATAACAGCTGCATAGTAATGCTCAGTTTGCTTTAGCTGCATTGGCTGCTGCTGAATTTGAAAGCTTCATGATTAGGAAGCATAGAAAGAGATTATTTCAACAGCTAAAAAGTTTCACATTTGTTTCTTGTACTTTTAGGGTAGTTCTCTCTTTCTTATCTGTTCAAAAGTAAAAGCACAGTCAAGATCCTGCAATGATACTGTGGGGCAAAGCTTCCGCAAGCCTCCTTTGGGGTAAAACCAAAGGGGCCAGCATAAGCTCTGCATTTACCTTGGGAGAATATATTTTAAGCACTGTAAAAGTGAAAACAAACAACAAAAATTTAAAAATATAAACTTTTTTTTTTATCCTTGAAGATGGACAGGCTCATGGACTGTCAGGAATTGGAGAGCTGTCATAAAACTGGGACTTTTATTTGTTATCAAGAGAAGTGAAAAGGTCGAGAGGACAGAGCAAGAGGTGGTTCCCTGGTCAGAGAAAACCAGCTTTTCTTTGGGACACTTTTGGTGTGTTGTGGTCTCAGGAAAACGTGTAAGAGCCTCTAAAATGTGGCTTAACACTGTGAACGTGATGTGAACCGGAAAATAATACTATTGAAAATATGGATACTTACGATTAAATATACATACATACACATTTCTTTGCCTGAAGGAGGCATGAATGGAGATAAAACTGCTGGTTACCAAACGCAAACAGAGTAAAAACTAGTTTTTGGCCTTTGCAGACACAGGAGGAATAAGCAACTGCAGCACAGCATCTAAGTTAACAGGCTACAGCTTTCCTAAATATCCTGATTTGTTCTTTGAGTTTTTGGCTATTGAATGGGTTTGGAAAATATCTAGCTGTCGCCTCTGAAAACTCTAGGAAAAGATCTTTTTGCAAACACAGACAGTGAAAAGTATAAAATGGTGAGAGGAGAGAATGAGATGGACAACTGTTAAGAAACGTTGCTTTTGTCTCTGCTACAGCATCCATACACACGATTTTCTTTAGCAGTTTGAAAAATTGATTTTCTTTTTTTTTCCTCCTTTCATGCTGACCTTGGACTGGTTTTGTGTGGGCTGCAGGAGGAAGAACGAAGCAGTTTCTTGCTGGCAAAGAGGCTGAATGCTGTTAAACAGAGAAGCCCAGCAGAGAGGAGAGGGATGCACTGACGTTTGTAGTGTAGCATCTGGCAAATAATGTGCATCAGCTCCTCAGAGCTCAGAGCTGGTACTATGGCATCCTGTCTTTAGAAAATAAACCTGACTTGGGTAAAGTTGAAAAATGAAATGAAACACAATAAACCTAAAGGATATTGCCTCACCAGAATGTGAACTGCTGGCCCGTGTCGGTTACTGTAGGTGCAGAGCAACCTACCCGGTGAACTATTATCTCGGTATGACTTGAAATGAAATTGTATTTGCGTTTTTAAATAGAACAATGAGTACACTTCCAAAAATATGAGAATAACCTTCTAATGCATAATTGGGTAGTCTAAGTCAGACTGATAATTTAATGGAAAGTGCAGCCTGAAGCAGGGTTTTCTTAAATTACAGGAAAAATTCTGACAATACACATTGTGTATGAGAGTTTTGGCTGCTATTACGAGTCTTGAGTGTGCTTTTTGTGTTGAGAAGGAGATTCAGCCTCTTGTCTAGATGACAGCCTTCAGATGACAGAAATGAGTTAGATTGGGTGCAGACTGATCGTTGCATGTAGTAGAGATTTGCATTTATACCGCTTTAATTTACAAGTTTCATATGAAATTGCTATGATATTTAAATGTCCCATTCACAAGATGGACTACATGCCAAAAAACGCATTGAGGTATTTTTGTATATTATGCTGTTCATACTCTGATATAAGAAAAAAAAACTACTGTTTAATGTAACGCCACCGCTTTGTGCTTAATGGCTGTATATCTCCGCTCAAACCATGCAAGGGTCATTTGTTTTCTAAGGCCTGCTTCTGGTTAAGCAAACTGTCAGAAATTTTGCTGAATATCTAAGTACCAAAATAGGTAGAAAATGTGTGCATGCAGACACCACTAACTCCAACTTAGCCAAATTCATGAGGTTTTGATTATAATTGGTGCAGTTTATTCAGAATAGCCATATCTGAATTTGTCATTGATTTTCAAGAGCTATTTTGGCCAAAAGGGGCCATATAGGTAGAGTCTCAGATATGGATAGAAAGAACTACAGGCTCTTAATCTGTCTGTTTGGAAATCAGCAAAATAAAAATGCCATAATTTCTTTACACAGGAACAATGAGAGATCCCCAACAGTGCTTGCATCCCGAAAGGCTCAAAACAGGAATTGTAAAACTAAAATAGCAAACATACTTAACGCTAGCTTTTCCCCAAGTGACACTTTTGTTACTGTTCTGTACATACCTTTATTTCATCTATTGAAAAGATCTCTTTGATTTTTCCACTCCATCACATTGGAGGAACTGCAATCATTAATGATATATCAGAAGGTTGCAAAATTTTCATATAAGTTTTTAGACTTGAAGGAGATTAGATGTTTCAAGAAACAATGCCAAAAAGCTACTTGAAAGGAAGAATTAAAAATAAATAAAAGAAAAAAAAGATGAGAGAGGGAACCTCTCCTGTGAATTTATGTCCTTTTGATTTATCTGGAAGAAAAACTGAGTTCTTGTGACAGGAGTGAAAAGGACTTTGAGTGACTCCTGAGTTAACCTCGGGATAGTCTGAATTTCCCGTAGCGAATATACGTGAGGGAACATAAGAACATGTTGACTGTTAAAAATAATCTGTTTTTTCTTTTAGTAATGGCTAGTCTTTGTTATATTTTCTCTCTTTGTGGTTTTCATCAATACATGCAAGATTCAATTATTCCTGGGAAGAAATTATGCTGCAATAGTTTGGGGCTTAGGTACCTTAAAGATATTTTACAGTAAATGATTGAGTGAGGCATTTGTAGGGTTTAGTAAAGCACCTGTGTGTGGATTAGATACGTAACTGCTATAGTTTAATGTCCTCCGCGCTATAGCTGATGAGTAATAACACTTCCTTCAGCCATCCCTAAACACGCATACAGCTGATGGGTTCCCAGCTCTTTCCTTCTGTAAGGAATTTCTTGCTTTGTAACTCTTGATTTGCTGTTTAGCCTCCCACTCGATGAAATTTGGTGCTGTCTTGTTGGCTCTGCACTAACTGGTGTTGGCTGGCTCATTCAGAGGCAGACCAGCAGCGCGCGTGTGGTGATTTCTAGATACAAAGCCCATTTCTCGCCTCCCTCATGTACTTTTGGTGGCAGGAAATCCAGGCCGTGTGTGGCTATCGGTGTGCATGGAGAAACCCCCTGCCTTTCTGCCCTTTTTCAACACTTTTAAAAAAAGAATCATTTTATTATAATGAGGGCAATGACATTTCCGCCAGCCCTTTCGAAGCAGATGCCCTGCGGGGAGCTTCAGGACATTTGATCTAGGGCTTGACAATTTGTGCTGTCTTCTGCCTCTTCTTTGACCACTTGTTGCTAATTTGGTTGGACTCCAGTAGTGTCTTGGACCAAGCAAAGTTTGTTGTGTGTGGTTTTGGTTGTTTTTTTTTTTTTTTTTGACAGCTGTGTTGCTGCTCTCCCTTACCTCATTGTCCAAACAGTTGACTACACTTCTGCTTCAGTGCAAGCCCTAAATGAACTAATGTTCTTAACATTTCAAATCACTTATATCATTTGTGATAATGACATAACTGAGTGTTTTATTTCCTAAAGCAAACCATGCTAATCAAAGTACGAGATACATTAGGTCTTGCATATTAAAAATATTAGATCTGGCCCACTGCTGAATTCTGGCATTTGGCAAATTAAACCTGAGAACACGCAAACTTCTGATGGAGAGTCTCTGATGCTTTTACTTCACGCTCTCCCATCATGACAGCTTTACTAAACATCTGACTTGCTAATCAGGGTAAAGGATTTTCTTTTCTTTGACTGAAATTTCTTTATCGCTTCTCTAGTCTGTACAAGTAAAATTTATCTCTTGCACTGGTACACCTCTAGTTTTGCATGAAGACTACAGGAGCCGGAATTTCTGCAATTTCAGATTAATAGGACTTTGTGCGTGTAAATTGTGGCTTCGGTTTGCATACAAGGAGAACCCAAGGAGAATATTATTGTCCTCATCTCTGAAATACTGCTACAATATTTTAGTATTCATGCTGATGCTATTGATAAAATTTGAAGAGCCCGCAACCTCTTTGTACTATATTCAGAATTCCTTTCAAAGTATCAGAGAACTAGTTTATCCTTCTTTCGTAGTTTTGATTAATTATTTGAAGTCTTCTTTCCTTTCTTCACCCCTATGTTAGGTGCTTTTTGTTTCCTTCCAATGATTCAAATTATTCAGGCATAAGAATTGAATGCCATTATGGCTCAGCTACAAGAGTTTTACATTACCCAAAATATGAAAAACAGATTTATAGTAGTTCATATAAAGCCAGAGATTGTAAATTGTATTGATGTGTTGTGTTTAGGGAAATCTTTCTTTACTACTGTCCATTTGCACGAAGTAAACTGATTCTTTTACTTGCCTCTCGTGAGAGCACGTTCCATTCGGGGAAATACATTAAAGCTTAAATTATTCAGTGTAGTTTGCTTGTAATGTTCTGAAATCAAATTCAAATATAGCAAATAAATCCCTTCTTATGTATTAAAAATGGAGTAAATATGAGTAGTTTGCCAATAGAAATTATACTTCATCTAGATTTTTCTGTTTATTTAGTTTTTACTTTTCAAAGTGGGATTTTCAGTTCTCGCAGCATCTTATCTCCTGTTTAGGTGTAACTTTTTAGCCTGAGCTTAGAAAGATATTGTGTCACTGAAAGAGCAGTATGGTTTTTGTCCTCCAGTTTCTTCACAGTGTGTGTTGGTATAAAGGACTTGTTGATGGAAGAGAATAGTATACAAACTTTGTGGGCTACTCTTTATAGTGGACTCAACAACTCTGTTCAAAGTAATAGGAAAAAAAAATGAAGGTATTAGACTAAAGATAGTTATTTTTTTGTTGTCTGAATAAGAAGTCAGATTGTTATATAAAAAAAACTTATACTTTGTTCTCTGGCACAGAAACTCATTTACAAGTTGGACTATGTATGTAGGTCCAAAGCTGACCTTTCTACGTGGATTAACTGTGTATAAGTAATCAAGGCTTCCTTTTTCTAGTACCCAGCTGGTATCTGAACTCACCATAACTGTTGTGTTACTGTAAACTGAAGGCTACTTGCAGGAAAAGACACAAAACAATTCCTGACTTTTGGGAAAGTGCTTCTAGTGAAGATTATAATTATTTGCTACTGCTAGTAGACTTGAGGTAATGCCTAGGGATAGGCATAACAATTTTGAGGTTCAATCCTGCTAGAGCATGCACAAATATAATTATAAACAGTTTCTTCTCTAAAGACCGAAAATCTTATAGCAATTATACAAAATAAGTAGCATCCACATGAGGTAAAACTCTACATCTGTGATGTTTTTTCCAATAAAAATCAACTGGTTTTACAGGAGAATGCAGTACAGAGCATCTGCTCTTGCCTGGTAAGGACAGTGGCCAAAAGGCAGGGCAGAGTGAGGAGAGACGCCTTGCCTGCTCCTGGACCAACCTGAGATGATCACGCTGTGGCTTTGGACCTCAATCTTCAGCCATAGATTTAAAGAGTTTTCCATAGGTAATTCTAACATTTATGGAAATAACTCAGCTTTTTTTAAAAAAAATAGGTTATAGATAAGCTTTTCTTGTGTTTGCAGACTTGCAAGCAGGAGATATTTGAGTCTTAGTCCCTGTGTTAGCAAAGCCTCAACAGGGAGCTGTGGCATGGCAAGTGGGGGTTAATTATGTCCTGCCTGTAGGATGTCACAGCAGCTAATTTTAATGAAGAATTTTTTAATTTACCACTACAGATGTAATGCTTATTTCACGGACAGAAGTACTGGGATTCCTGAGGTGAGGGTGTTGGAGGTGGCAGTGCTCTGCATGTTGGTGCCATGTTGCAGAATCTGCTGTAATGACTGCCAATTGCTCCATTGCCTTCTTTTTCCTCCTTTCCCCGGTCTTTCATCTAAACAAAATTTGCTGCCCTTGAGTTTCAAAAAAAACCAGTATTTTCCTGTCTAGATTTAACTTTCTCTGCAGAGAAACAGTGACACTACTGACTCATGTGGTGCCTGTGTTAAAAAGATTGTTTGATGTATTTACCTTCATTTACTTGAGCCTCTTACTGTCAGTTTTTATCCTTCTCTGACCTTCTGAGAGTTTATGCATGGTTTCAAAGCTAATAATATCTGCTAAAACAGGCATCTGCTAGAAATCATATGCTATGCTACAAATCACTCTAGAACAGGTTTGAATTCAGCTGGAAAATTGAGGAAACACTGTTAACTTTATGTGACCTATTAACTGTATTCCTATAAGAATAAAGAATATGTTTATTTTATAAGACTGGTTAATGATCACCTTGAAAGAACAGCTCGAAGACAGGAAGATGCTTAATAGACAGTGATGGCAACGGGCCTCTCTTTTTCTGACGCTTAGGTTTTTTTCTTTTCTAAAACCTAGAGAAAGTATCAGATCAAAACATTTAAGTTAAGAATTGCCAGGGAGAACCAGCTACGGCAATTACATGGGGAATCTAAAAAATTGCATATGCTGATTTTAGGCACAGAAGACTTCAGACCTTCACAGAGCTAAACTGCCTGGTGGTCTAGACCTTGTTCTTGCAAGCTAGTTTCATATTTTCTTCAGTTTAAGAAACAGGGAGGAAAAAATACTGTTAAGACAATGGTAATGTTTATGAGGATGAATAAAACAGGTAGATACAGGCTGTCTTTGTAATCAACTCCTTGCACTATATTTGGTTATAAAATTCTGATGAAGAAGGTCTTCCCCTCTGACTTTTCTGTGCTCTGGGAGCAGGAAAAATAATTACCTTTTGTGGAGAAATATGTGCAATATACAATAGAGTTTACTGCAGGGGGCTGTGGGTCGATGGAGGACGGGATCCAAAGAACTTAGTGGCTTCTGCTTCTGAAGAAATGGAAACATGTTTCTGTAAATACTTCTGCTCTGAGGTCTTGTAGATGGAGGATTTGGTTGTGTTTAGGAAGAGCAGTTTTGTTCTGCCTTTCCCTGAGAGATGACCTTCTGTGATTGTCCTGGTTTCGGCTGGGATAGAGTTAATTTTCTTCCTAGTAGCTGCTGTAGTGCTGTGTTTCGGATTTAGGAAGAGAATAATACTGAACAACACTGATGTTTTAGTTGTTGCTAGGTAGTGTTTATACTAGTCAAGGACTTTTCAGCTTCCCATGCTCTGCCAGGGGCACACGGAGCTGGGAGGGGGCACGGCCAGGACAGCTGACCCACCCTGCCCCAAGGGCTATTCCATACCATACGGCGTCACGCGCAGTATAGAAACTGGGGGAGTTGGCTGGGGGGGGGGAGCGATCGCTGCTCGGGGACGGGCTGGGCATCGGTCAGTAGGTGGGGAGGGGTTGCATTTTTTTTTTCCTTCTTCCCTCCTCCCTGGGTTTGTTTCTCTCTCTCTTTCTCACTCATTGTTCTCCTTTTCTTCACAATTTTTATTACTATTATTATTGTTATTATTTTATGCCAATTATTAAACTGTTCTTATCTCAACCCATGAGTTTTCTTACCTTTACCCTTCTGATTCTCTCCCCAATCCCACCAGGAATGGAGGGTGAGCGAGTGGCTGCGTGGGGCTTGCTTGCCCAACAGGGGCTAAACCACAGCAGTGATTAACAGGTAAAACTTCCCTAAATCAGTGTTTGGGAACAGCATTTGTTAAAGCCCAGTTTGCAAATTTTGCAGGTCATGAGCGTTTGCCTTGCTTTATTTGCACAGAGGGCTTCACTTAGGGTGACCTTGTTCGCATTAAGAAAAAATGTCCATGGTGGTTTGAGCCCCAGTCTTAAGGAGTTCACAAGTCCTGGTCGCAGGGGCCACGATCCTAGTCTTGCTGGGATACCCCAGATGTGCCTCCAGCTCTTGTGGGCAACAGACACCAGTAGTATGTGGAAGGGATGGGCCAGTAAACCGGTGAGCAGCACGGAAACCCTGGTGGCTGGCAGGAGGCAGACATGTCTTCTGCATTGGTGCATGAGGTCTTCTCTCCTCCTCCATTTTTCTAGCTTTGGACCTGCTGAGGATAAACCTCCCTGGTTCATCCCTTGTGAGCCCTTCCTGCCGCAGCAGGAAGCGGCTTTTGGAAGGAGCACTCCATTGCATTCTCCTTTGGACGCAGCAGCGGTGGATCAGGGTGGTAATTAGATCACAAATTGTGAACGTGTGCTCAATAAGTTGCATGCACTGTGCGTGAGGATTTCTTGATCTGATATGGAAACTGCAGAATCTTTTGTGTAAGATTGCATTTCATATTACTTACCACAGAGCAGTTTGAAGATACCGTAACTTTTGCCTTCATGGCAGATCTGTGTTTGGAGATGTATATATGGGTCTTTGCAGGATGGGTATAGAGGTGGAGAACTATAACGGCTCCACTGCAGAGTCACTGACTGTGGTGGAGGTTTCTCTCTGCTTTGCATTTAAAAGTCTTTGGTAACGTCTTCTTCTGGGCTGTGATTTCTCTAATAAGTGTTTATTACATTTATGAATATTTACGCAGCATATGAGATCTGAGAAGTGAAGTGAACTGTTAAAAAATAATTCAAGGTTGGGTATATATAAGATAAACAGAGGGAATGTTTCACTTGATAAATTTAGTTTGAATTTGCCATTGATCAGAAGTTTAAACTGTTACAGTGATTAGTGTGCCTCTGGTTCCTTGTTATTAAAAAATCCATGAAAATAGATAAGCAAAGTGGTACTGGCAGATTAAAACAATCAGAGCTCCCGTTCTGGTCACTAAATCTCAAGCAGAGGTTCTTCTTGGATCACAGCCTGCTTTCTACAGCTGCCTCTTCATTCTTCTTATTTATTTAAAGCAATGTATTTATCTTTTTTTTGTTAGTCTCTAGATTACAGCTAATAAAACTCAGAAATGATTGTCTGTTTCCCCTTGCTTTAGCTTAGTTAAATAATTATCTTAAGAAAAGCATCATACAATGTTTCATGTCCCTTCCTGGATCTGAGGTAAGAACCTGTTCCGCTTTGCAAAAGCCTAAATCCAGGATAATTCATGTATCTTCATTCAGTTGAATGAATCCAGGTTTATAGTTGCGTGGAAAAGTCTGGCACTCTCAATTGCCAGCGGTGTTAAGGTCATTAGAAGAAAATTAGTGGAAGGAAATCTGGTGTAGGAATGGAGTGTTTGGGGTTAGAACAGCAGCCCCCTGGGAAGTGTGCAATAACAATAGGTACCTTTTGTCTGGAGTGAAAAAGTACTCGAGACAAACATGTTGAGTTTGGTTCCATGTAGGCAACTATTTTGTGATGAGACTGGAGAACGTGATTCTTACAGAATTTATGGCTGTACCTAGAAAACAGTACTCTTCAGCAAGGATGAGGAAAGCAACTCAATCTTTTTTTTTTTTTTTAATGCGGGAAGAAATACATTTCATATGGAATGTGGATTTTATTCTCTTTACCACTGATGTTAAATCCACGGTATATTCAATATATGATTCTGCACTTATTTTCTTTGTCCTGCAAAGCCTACTGGCATGTATGTGTTTCTGGAAGAAAGTGGAACTTTATACGGCCACAATTTGTTTTCTCATAAATGTTCCTCTTTCTGGCTCTGGATTTAATGGTGTGTTTCTTCCTGTGCTTTATTTATTTATTTAAGCGAAGCTCACAACTTTTTTCTCAGTCAAATAGGTTTTCAAATGAGATTTCTCTGAGCTGCTCTTTTTCTCTCTGCATTACTTTCCTAATGATTTGCTATTTTTTTTCCCCCTCTAAACCTGGGTTTGACTATTTCTCTATTTCCCAGTAAAATACCCTCTCAGAACAAAGAGGGATCTGAATCAGGACTCCAGAGCTCTTCCTTTGGAGGTTAAGAGTCAGAAGCAGAGTTTATTCCCTGACGTTTTGTAAAGATTTAAATTTCTTTATTAGACTGAGCAAATCCATGCAAATCTCAACAGTGTTCCTCTGGCAGTGCTTGCACCGTGCCTGAGGGAGCACTTCTGAGACCTGGCACGACCTGTTCAAAGGCTCCTTGCAAAGGGACCTAGTGAAATCCCACCCAGCCTTGTAGCTGGGGACATAAAAAATCTCTCTGGTAGGAACTCTGTGACCCTGCAGAACAGGGACCCCTTGGGCAATAGTTTTTGGCAACCGAAAACTTGCTCTCAGCTGAAAGTGTTTGATACATCGGGCGCTCCAAGCACTTGTCATATCCCAAACTGTCCCCTTGGGAATCACCTTACAGGGTAGCCCCAAAACTATGCCAGAGCACCCTTTTCCCGAATGGCCAGTGGCATGTTAGGCAGGAAAAAATACAAAGGTAATGAGCAAATGGGTTTAAACTGGTATTGTTTTGCAATGTCAAGGTTTGTATTTGTCACCCTCTTGTCAAAAAAGGAACTGTGGGGAGAATGGCCAGGTTTCCCTTGTCTTCAATTTTACCTATCTCAAACTCAACACCTTCCATGGATGTATTTAAGAAGCGTGAGGTTTGCTGGCCAGGACTCCCTAGCACTGGGAAACCAGAATAAACAGAATTATAGTTGCAAAATTGGGAAAGCATGCCAGGAGTGTAAAGGTGCATGACATTAAATTACAGGGTGTTTTGTATTCCTCTGGATTTCTTTAAGCAAAATAAACAGGTCCAGTACTAGGTTGATGTAGCTGTGTTTCTGTTTTCAGGGCTGGGCTCACTTTGGGAATTTGTGCAGAATTTGCTGTTCTTGAGTGTAGAAATGGTCAATTTTAGATCTGTTTTTGTTTTTTTTTTGTTATTATACCAGAGGCTTATGGGATAAAATTTTGTATCTGTTGTATCTGGTGTACTCAGTCAACTGTGGGGTCTCCCATACAGAACATAATAGCTTTTTTTTTTTCTACCCATTTTTGGGGGCTTTTTTTTTTTTTCCTTCCCCACAATGGGATTTTGATGTGAATGAAAGCAAGATGCCACTTTGGCTGGAGCAGCCACAGAGTTAATAGGATTCACATGAGTTTCCAGATTCATCTCCAAAGTTGTATACACTGAGCTGTGAAGTAGGCTCCCATCTGTTCATGTTTCCTCTACACAGTTGAAATTAGGCCGAGCACTAATAGTGCCGGCAAGAGGCACGCTGTTGCAGTCTGTCCTGCTCGGGCTCTCCCACACGATCCAGTCCATTAGGGTGATGTATTAGAGCGATGGGATCAGGCTCTCTTTCTTCTGATGCAGTCTTTCTTAAGAAAGACTTTTTAACAGAGCTGAGGCAACAGCATTTCTAGTCCATGAAAAACTTCAGTAATTTTGGTATTTTATTCCCAGCTCAGGGCAAGAAGTTGAAAAAATCAAGAAATTTTAAAGACGCTGATTACATTCCGAGTTTACCCAATCCCGTTAAAATGTTTGACTGAAATAAAATATTTTGACATTCCTACAGTAGAAATATTTTATTCAACTTGCTCAAAGTGCTTCACTGAGTGAGAGCTTTCACCAGTTTTGAGCCCTCTATTCGGGGAAAAACATCAACCCACTCAAGTTCTAGTGATAACTTGGAGTGCTGGATGTCTCCTCTGGGTATCTAAAAATACCTTTTTGGTACATGGATGATAACACACTTCTTTCTTAGCTTTTTAACGGAGGAATTGTGAGTTTCTGCATCAGGAGTGGAAGTGGCCAGGAGGTTGTAGGATGCCAGAGTATTGCTGGAGAGCTCAAGCAGGAGACAGAGGTAGAGCTCAGATGGAGGACTGAGGTGCCTTAATGCTGGTTTAAAACAAAAAAGGCTTTATTCTGCTAATGACAGATAGAGGAAAAGTTGGTTTTACTGCAAACACTCTAGGAGGCAGTGCTGGTGACTGCTCTCTGATGGCCTTCTTGCAGAATTTTCCCAGAAGCTGTGAACTGCAGGGGCGCTGAGAGCCTCTGGTGTCCGCCTGCTGCTCAAGCAAGGCTCCATATCGCAGCGTTATGAACGTTCTCACTGCGCGTGCTCTAAAACACATTGGCGTTTCTTTACTTGTGCTTAGTGCTGGCTTTCGGTGGAAACAGGATCGGAAAGATTATTGTTATAATGTGTCTGAGTGCCAGCAATGCTTCTTCCTGAATGCTCCCATTAAATGCAGCTCCATTTTCTCTCTTCTTCAGTCTGTTGGCAGTGACTCTGTCAGCTGATTGTGTTCAGCACTGTTCCTCCTGTTTCGCAGGGTTCACTTATGCTTTTTAATTTTTTCCCTGCACTTTTTGCCTTTTTTTTTTTTTTTGTCCTGTGCAACAGCTATTTAAACAGCAAGTTTCTCTTGGCAGAGAGGTAAGGAGCTGGGTGCTAATCGTGTAAAAGCAGAAGAGTCATTGCTAGAAGAGAGTGAGAAGACGGTGGCATTATCACTTACAGTCCTAGAAAAGCATCCCTGGAGGACTATGGGGTTGAGGGGAGGGTGTTGATGAGAAAGAATATGATAGTTGTTTAAGGAAATAACAGCAAATGAGGGATGAGGAGATACAGCTGGTAAATGGATCTAAATCATAAGAGATCTGGATGCCAGTGGGGTAGGCCAGCCCATGATGTTAATTTATCGGTGGCTGCCACAGGTGTGTATATACCACGTATTTATGGTTGCTGTGCATGAGAGCTATTGTCCCCCAGTGCAGGAGAGCAGCAGCTCTACGGGTGTGAGAATTAGTGCTTCTAGGAGAAGGCAATGCCATCCAGGAGTGTGAAAAATTAGTCGGTGGTATTAAGGACAGCCCAACAGCTTTTATTGGGCTTTGGTCTTATTGCTGAAGAGAGGTGGCTTTTTTCATTCTTTTGTTAAATTCTTAACAGCAAGTTTTATTCAGCAGTGGGCTTTAGATGTATTCACTGTGGTGTTTTGTGATTGCATTTTGTTTTTTTCTTGATCACGGCATGCCCCCAGAGTCATTTTTTGTATCTTGTTGCTTCCAGTCCCACCTCTGTTGTGGGTTGGAAAGTTTCTTTTAATTTCTCTTTTTTAAAGAGGAGCAATAATGTTGGAAAAGTATTAGCAATGAGAGGAATTTGATTAAGGGACATATCTGCCCTACTGCCCTGCTTTCCCCACCTGTTGCCCTTTATGGGAAGAATTTTGTCTTATTTTGTGATGGTTGGCTCAGTTAAGGAAATGTAAGCCTTGGACTTAAATCCAGTTCCCTGTTTTCTCACAGATTTCCCATTTGATTTTCAGCTGAACATCTGGGCTGCATCAACGAAAGTAAGACACACACTCCTCTGGGGAGCCTGGCGTTAGCATGGCATTCCTCAGTTTTCTGTTCCTTTGAAAAAAAAAAAAAAAAGGCAATATTACTCCCTTTCAAAGAGTGTGGTGAGAATAGATGCATGGAGAGATTTGAGATGCTGGGGTACTACAGCTGTCTGAGCCATGCAGGAGAACAGAATAGGCTTTGAGACACTTGTCTCTGTCTTGTAACAGATTCCTGATAATTTGGTTTTCTATTGAGCTGGTTTTAAATAGGGTTATTATCTGTCCATCATTCTTTTCTTTAATAGACATTTTTTTGCCTCTTCTATGTTTTTCTTTTTGCCTTCCCATTGTCACTTATTAATTACCCATTTATACCAATGACTTGTGCTGAAATCTACTGGGGAATTCTTTAGATTTTTTTTTTCTATATTTACCTACCAATAACTTGTTCTTCATTTGGTGATTTGATCAATGCCAATTTTTTTTTTCTTCATCCAGTATCTTATTACATTGAGGGGCATTTAAATTATATTTAGCAAAATCAGCATGCTAAGCTTCAGATTCCTATCACGATCTGGTTTTCTGATCCTGTTATCTCCTTGGATACTCTTTTGTTGGAATCTTCTACTATGATGATCATTTATTATCTATTTTTCTCTTGTTGGTTAACTGCTCTCTCTTTGAGTTAAACATTTTCAAAAGACTTTAGTTATACTAAGACTTTTTTCCGTGAGTGGTCTACTGTGATGAGAATATTCACTTGTTAGAGAGGAAGACACAGGTTTTTCATAGTGGGGAGAGGACAGGAGAGCTTAAGCTCAAGTAAACCTACAGCTTAAGTCACCTCCTCAGCTTAAAACTGAGAAAGTTGAGGAAGTGGATGAGATAGTAAGACACAAGTGTATACCATCTCTGGTGGTACACACTTAAAAGAATTTAAATTTTGCCTGTTCACAATGGTTGGATGTATCTTCAAAATCTCCAACAGGGAACACTTGTAACCAATGATTGGTTACAATTATAGCCTAACCTTGATATTTCTGTTCTTTGCCAACATTGGCAATGCTACTGTCTCCACTGCTTCAGTTTAAGAACATAAACTTCTAGATTGTGTCCTCTCCCCCAAAGTGTGGTACACTCTTTCTCAGGAGAATGGAAGCATCAGGCTGCTGCAAAGACTCTGTGGCTTCTCTTCCTGCATTACTTGAGCAACTCAGTAAATGAGAGATGCCCCGAGTCCCTCACAACTTCACTCTTTTGGTGATTACTGGTTTTGAAACTGCAGACGCCTTCAAAAAGTCACCAATTTTTAATTCAAACCATCACCTTCCACTACCTTTTCAGTTTTAAAACATCTCCATCTTGCTCTAGATTCCTTTTTAGAAAGATAGCATTTCAGTTACTTGTTGAGAAGGAAGAATACCTCAGGCTCAGTACCAAAACCTAATCCCTTCTTCACCAGCAATACTTTCTTACTGCCAGCTTGAATCATCCTGCAGTCTTTGGGAAGCAGCTGAGCCCAACCAGCCCAGCCCGGGGTCCTCAGTCCTGCTCCAGCAATACCGTAGGAAAAGGAAATGGGTTTCCTTGTAAAACCCGGTGGGTGAATGAAGTTCTGTCTAGACTGCCTTTACAGCCTGGCAGTCTCCTGTGATGGGCAGTGCAGCAAGCTCAGAAGTCCTGTGGGTCTTCACTGTCTCCCTCTCGGTGAATAATGTAACATCATTTTATTTTCCTTCATACATATAACAGCAGAAGAGCCTCCCTTACAAAGCTATAGGGGAAATTTGCTAACAGCTATGCAGCCTTGAGAAAGAAAAAAAAAAAGAATCATCTGGAAGTATATGTCATATTTGTAGATGAATTTTTCTTTGTTCAAATATATGACAACCCTTTCTAAATATTGTCTTTAGGTTACATGCTGTTCCCAATTCAATATTTCCATGTCTGTGCATTGGACCTTATATTTCTTTCTAGTTCATTTGCTGCTGTGGGCAATGATATTGGTGCATTTTCTGACTTTTTTTTTTTTTGTATTAAGTCTGCAATATGTTGGCCTTCTTCAGGTTCTTATTCTGGCAATATGACATTTGTCCTTATGTTTCTAGAGTGTCCCAAATTGCTCATAGAGTCATACTGATATCATTTTGCTTTCTATTCTATTCCGTATTTATGTCCTTCTTTAGGGCACTATTATTCATGCTCACAGGTTTTAGTGTTACATTTTTGCTCACAACTCCCAAATCTATTTTTCAGTACCTACTGACCCAGTGCTGGCTCTCCCTTTGCTGTGTGATTGTCGTTACGACATCCCGGTTTGGAATAGATGTCATCAAACTTTCTTATGTTGAATGCAGACAAGATTGAATTGTACCTCAAAGAGCTGTTGCAGTATTACTTTTTACCTGTATTTCTTACTTGCGATTGACTTTGATGGATGTGTGCAAAATATTTCATGCTTTACTGTAAGATCTGTAACTAATATGAATATATGATTATTACTGTTTCATCATGGAGGTCTTAATTGCTATTAAGTGTTACAGCGGATGGTGCATAATCTTACATAACAGGGCCCTACAATATCATTCTTATAATCAAATTAGTGAAGTTAGACAACTGGAATAGATTCAGTGGATAAGGATGCTGACCAGGCAGCTGTCCTATTTATAGTGTGTGTCTGGTGAGAAGACCGGTTCAATATAAAACGTCAAATAATAATATTCATGAAGCCTTTACGAGCACATAAATTAAGCACCCAAAGTTACATGCCCAGCAGTTTCTGTGAATGTCCACCTCTCCCTCGGCAGCCGTGAACCAAAAGAGAAGTGGCATCTGCTGAGCCTAGCAGAAATACCTGTAAAACCAGGAACTCTGAGAGGAAACATCTGACCTGCTATCAGAGAAAATCACAGACAAGCTTGTTCATATGGAATTGTATTTCTGAAAATATGGAGCACTGACCACTATGCTTAAGGTGCATACTAATTAGTAGAGACTTTGCAAAGTGTCTTGAAAGATTGCCTAGAGCACATGAGTCACTGGGATTTGATGTTTTAAGGAGAGACAAGGTGGCTGGTTCTGTGTGACTTCATGCATAGTCATTTAGAAAAAGTAGTTTAATGAATGTTACTTTTCAGACTTTCTTGTTTAAAAAAAAAAACCAAACCTCCTCCACAGTTTCAGTTTGTAATGTTGAGGTGATTAAAACTAAGTTCTACTTCATGATTTCCTGTGTGGTTAAATCTTGAATAGACAATAGTTTCCTCTAAATTTTTTAACTTTGCTTCTGTCTTTACCCTTATCTTCTCTTCTACTGATCTCTCTCCTGTATATCTCAAGCCTGTATTGTTCGTGAAGAAACATAATTCCTTATCTCGTCGCACTCCTGTTGAGACCTCTCTCTGCTGACTTCACTGAAAAGAAAAGATTGGTCTAATGCTTATACCCTTTGCTTGCATAGTAATTTGCTCCATCTGGGGGTTCTCCTTGGTTTCCAAGTCTGGGGTTTACATCTAGCTCCTTTTGAAAAGGAGTGGTTATATTCATAGACTTCACCTGTCTATTCTTTAGGCTTCTACATTGTACTTCTGAACATCCAAGTTCAGGTTTCATTCAGGCTTTAAAATATTTGAACACAATTTGCAGAGCAGCTTCAAATCAATCCGCTGTTGGAACACCAACATAGGCCCAATCCAGAAATTTTTATTATCCAAAGAATTATGCTTAAAATTAAGAACATCTCTGCCAGTGGTAACACTGAATGGCAAAAGGAGTTTGACTCAAGAGGTGAGAAGTTCAAGGTGATTTTACCCTGTTATTCTGAGGAGGCCTGGAGGGCAGATGTTATGGCTTGCAAGAACTGGCCTTGTTATCCTCTTCAAAATCTGAAGTGTTGACATGTGTAAGCAGATTGCTGGAAGGCAGTGGGAAACCATTTAATACGTGGAAAAAGCCAACAGAAGAGCTTTTCTTTCACTAGTGCCAGTGAATATCATTGCTTGGGAGATGTCCCTATGTAAACAGAGGGCCTCTTTGGAAGGGAACCCAGGTCATGGAGAGGTTCTCCCTCCTGCTGCAGCAACATATGGGTTTGCGACGAGGAGACGTTTCTGAACATTCAGCCTTATTGATGGCACTTGCATTTTCTCATCTTCTTTGATTTTAATCTTTGGATATATTTTTCACTTACTTTTTGTCTTCTGGCCTGTTTGTTTAGTTTTGAATTTTCATTGAGTATTCCCTA
>VZTL01035838.1:8035-26125 GCA_013400535.1 Scopus umbretta | reverse complement strand
GGGGAGGGAAGAGGGAGAATGAATGCACAGTCATATAAAGAAGGGGCAAGCTTATTTTACCAATTATTTCTTACTGGCTCACATAAATCACTAAACTGCTGCTATTCACAAAGTGTCTAAACTCCAGTTTTCAGGAAGAGGAAATTAGCTCAAGTCTTTTTATGGAAACAAATCATAAAATCCTTCAAGTTTTAAAGCACCAATCTTGTCTGTTTCCCTTATGATGGATCTAAATGTATATATAATGTATATTATACATAGCTTTGAAAATAAATGCAGACATGAATAGGAAACGTTACATGAGCAGCAAAGGTAAGAAACGTGTTGGATCTTCAGCACTTGAAAACAAACCTAGACAAAGTGGTAGGGCCTAAAGTACAACCCAGTATGCAAACATCAGACCAGTGTTAATAAAAGATGGAGACCAAGAGCTGCAGCTAGCAAAAAAGTTTTCTAAAGATAACTGGATTTTTGCCTGAAATACCACTTCCACAGAGATTTATTTTCCTGAGAAATGCAATGTCCTGCTTTTTGTGATGTCTCTGGAAAGGAGACTCCTCCTCTGAGAAGTCTCCCTTTGAATCCCAGTTGGTGGGAAAGCCAATGGCCTCTCATGGATGTTACCACTCAGTCCTGGTTACTAAACATTTAAAATTCACTTCTTTCAGTTTGTAGTACTCTTGAGAGCAGCCTCAGTATGAATCCAGGGATGTGACAACTTCCACATCCTCATCCTGATGCTTAAGAGATGTGAGACTGCCCGTCCCTGAGATGACTATCTCAAATCAAAACTGATAACCTGAAAGAGGGTGAGAATATCAAGAGAATATCAAAACTCAGTTAGATCCACAGAAGGCAGAATTTTCAGTAGACAAGACAGACCTGTATCACAAAACCTGTAAAGCACTCTGCTTGTGAAAGCCTGACTTTATCGAAAGCAATGACAGGCTGCTAAAAGCAAATAAAAAGAGAGAGGAAGGGTGACATGACAAGATAAAGGACCTCATAAACACTTTGACATCAGTGTGAAAATTTTCGGAGTGATCCCTTACTTTTAATAATAAAAGCCTGTCCCTAAATGCATTCTTCACCACAGCACAACAATATACACTTTTTTGGTGCGTGCGCACGGGTGTCGACGATTAGCGACCCGGGGGGTGAGGGGAGGTGCACATAGATGCCGGGCACTTGGAAGCAAATCAAACTCGTCTGCAGAGAGCCACTTCCTCCTGGTGACTAAGCCTTCACCCAAACAGTCAAGAGGAAGGGGCATAAGTAAAGCATTGCAAACGGCCATCCCGATTGTATCAGAGTGGAGACAACTAGGACAAACAAACTCAGGAAGTGGCAGGGAGTTGGAAACCAAGAGGAAATCTATGGCACAGAGAGGAAAGTGAAGAGATTGCGCCGATCTGCAGAAAGGTCACCTCTGGGTCGCCCTGTGCCCAGCTTTTTCAAAACTGCTTTATTTGGACTATAATACAAAACTGGCACACACAGCTGGCGGCTGCTGCAGAGGCTATTCAAATGTTAACATTCTCAATGATAAACAGCCAAATAAAGTTCTATGTAAGCAAATTGGAACAAACAACTAATCTAAATCTGGTTGCTAAGAGACAGAGGATTTCAGCCAAAACCAGCCCCAAGCCTCAAGAATACTTTATTTTTGATAAAAAAAAGTACCTGTAGATGACGCCATGTTGGTGAAGAAACATGAGCGCTGATGTGACCTCTGCTGCATAAAAGCGGGATCGAGGTTCGTCAAATTTGCGTGAGCGCTGGATTTGAAACATTAGGTCTCCTCCATTTACATATTCCATGACGAAAAAGAGGCGGTCCTGAAATTAATTAAACAGTGCTATTTAGCTAATTTCTTTTAGTCACACAAAGGACTGCTTGAAGCTACAGTTTCAGCAACTGCAGCATTTGCGTCAAGAAATGAAAGAAACAAATGCTACAATTCTCAAAAAGAAAAAGCTGACAAGCAAAATCCCCCAAATCTAAAGAAAATGAGACAAAAATCTCAAAGTGAGAAAAGAGAAAAAGGGAATACAATCAAAATGTGTAAGTAATAAGCAACTCATGCGCAAATCTCCATGCATCAACAAATACATATGGAATTATAATCAATTTTATATAATACCGGAGATACTTAAATGATGCCATTTCTTTTAAAATGTAGCCATAACAATGAAGAGATAAAGTCAATTCTGTCAACTACTGGGCAAATTTCAGGCTCCTTATTTCTTCTCTTATCTCTTAGCAGCTACTTTGTCTGCAAAGTATTTTTCCCAAATTATGAAAAAACAAATTAGAATTGTTAAGCTATAGAAACCAGTGCTGCCAATCTCAAACACTTACATATGACTCTTCTAATTGTCTCAAACTCTCATAAGACAATGAAATATAATTACATTCTGAAAATACATATCAAGTTCTTTTTATTTTCTTCTGATGCTTATCACTTCAAAGTTCAAGTTTTCAAGCCTTATTCCATAATGGAGAACTAGAAATGAACTTTACTTGAGAACAGCAACTGAGATTCTCAGGTAATCACTCCACTTTGCTGTGTTTCAGAAAAAAAAATCCAAAAGTTAAGCACTCAGTGAAATAGTCAGAAATGAAAACACCAGTAAACCAAACGTGTGCTTGGCATCTTGAAGCGTTCATGATCAAAACTGACAATGCAGGTGAAGGCATAAGCAAAGAAATGACACACATCCACTTGATATAATTTAGATCCCAGTTTTTGTAAAAGTTTCGTATAAATTTTCATAGTTTTCCCTAATGTGTATTAACAGCCCTAAATAATCATCAGCTCTTTGCCCATTCACCCTTGATTTCTAAGCCTACTTACAGAGCTGGAGGTAATTCTCATGTGATGTGGAGAATGGATCTGAGCATATACTCTCCTTGCTCTGCATTAGCTCAGATTTCATTCTCCAGTCACACAATACACAGGTGTGTAAGCATGGGACTTCACTGAAGGGAGCCCCTCTCCAACTTTCACCTCACACTGCAGTTTGGCTCTGGCTTATGCTGCCTGGTGTGCCAGGTTGAAGAAAAGGAGACGAGGTGCGGCATTGCTTTGGATGAGCAAAACCAACAGGAGATGGAAGTTAATTAACCTCTCACAAGTGAATCCAAGACTTCAGATTACATAGTTTATATATATGAGTCCAGAAACTCATAAATATTTGTTGTTTGTCTTTAATCATCTACTCTACGGCTCAGATTCAAACCATAGCACTTAAAAATATCCTTAAACTTAAGCGTGTGCATTAATCCTACTCATTAAGTGTCTAAATGTTATACTTATCAGTTATGTTTCCTGAAGGAGGCTACAAATGTTTGGCTGACTTTTTGCTGATTACAGAAAGAGGATGCAGAAAAAAAACTTGTGCCTTTCCCCCCTTATCTTGGGAACACAGAAACTGCCAGATTGGATCAAATTCAGGATCCGGGCAGACTGGCATTCTTGGTAAAACATTGCTAACAACTTTGGTGCATTTTCCAACATTTCTCTTACCATTCCCTAGTAAGAAACCTACTAAAGAAAAGCATCAAATCTTCTGGCTGTATCATAAACCCAAAAGAGCATGGCTTTAGAGCTACGCCTTTGTTCTTTTTGCAATGCTTAATACTGCAGATAAGAAACGTTCAAAATCATAGTGCAGATCTCTCAACATTATTGTGGGCTTTAAATATCACCTTTGCTTGTTTTAAGCAAACATGTGAGTCCTTGTGCTGTCTCTCTGATTTCTCTTTGGAATCGGTGAGAAATACAGCCTTGGTTTTAAAAGAAAATCTGATAGCTCTCAGATGGTCTTATGATTTCAGAAGCTAGAGCTTAAGGATAACACCAAATGCAGTCAGTTTTGTGATAAAGCCAATAAAAAGCATAGCTATATTGGTACTATAATGTAGCATTAGAGGATACAACATCCCCAAGAAGACGACGCAGGCATTGTCCCATGTTTGGCTCCTCATTGCTGCACTACAGAGTATCTCCAAAGAGCAGTTTTGGTCTGAGTATCCCTTCGCAACACATTGCCTTAAATCATCTCAGATGGGTATAGTTCAGTGTTTCAAGTACAAAACCCAAATGGGATGCAGGCTGGGGAGCACCTGACTACCATTTGGCTGAAGTAACTTCTCCTAACACTTGCTGAAATTGAACCTTCTTATATTGCTATTTTAACCTTTCCAAAGTCAACAGTCTGGACATGAGTGGGCACAACCAGAAAAAGGAAGCTGCAATTCACATTTCCCCGAGCAGCCACACTCATTCTCAACATTGCTACCTTTTTGCTACACCTCCATCACAAGCATAAAACAAACGATGCTGATGCATAGTGCCTGTGCTGTGTCTTACAGCTGTGACTCCTCAACAGTCATCCTCAACTCGCTACTGAGCCAGGAGCTGCTGCTCCCAAAGGTGATGCCACCACTCTTCCAGCTGCTGGGGAGGGTGCACAAAACAAAACAGGCTGGTTTACACAATTGTGTAGATCAGGGACATTTTCTAACATGTCAGGATATATGCTGTATCATTTGTTTATTAAGTACTCTATATGTTTGACCCAGGCAGAATCAATGTTTTTTGTGACATTCACCAAATGCCTAATTGTTAATTCTAAACATCAGAACTTGCGTTTAGATAAAACTTCAAATTCTTTTATTTTGGTTCAGTCCTTTGTAGGACTTTTCCAGTTCAGCCAACCGAAAATTTAATCTGGATTGTTCAGCAGAATAACTTATCATTAGACAGTCTGAACAAAAGCTTTAGCAGCAGCTCCATTCCCAGAGCTGGAGAGTGCTATCCTATGCTCTTTCACATCTTCCTCATTACACACATTCCATTCTCAAGGTGAAGGGGTATTTCTGGCAGATTCTGCAGCTTAGTTGACCACCTCTTCAAAACTACACCTACTAAAACCAGAATTAAGAGCTCAGTGATTGAATTTGTTCTGCTGTTGCCTTTTTCTGCTGTACACTGATATTTCAAGTTACTTTTCCAGCCTTCCTGGGTACATGTTTCAGCTTCCTAATAAGAATTCACGGAAAAAAAAGTAGTTTGAAAGTTCTTTTCTCTGTTTACAGTGAGACTGGGAAAGGGATGATTTTGAGAGAAGAAAAATACTAATTTTCACCCACTAACATGGAGTAAACGATAAGATGCACAACATGCACATGCACAGCAGGCCAGAGGTTCAACGTTTGAAGGTACCATCATTTTTTGATGAAATATACTCAGTCCCTATGAAAACTACTTTCTTAAACCCCCTCTCTGGTCTTTCCCCCACCCCCCCAGGACAATGGCATGATCATCTGGGAGTCAAATTTACATAAAAAGAAGATACAGGAGAAGAGACAATATTTTATGAATAATGAGCTGAGTTTGGTAAGTCCATTTTTCTCCTGATTCCCTAACTTCAGCAACAACAGAGACACTTATCGTGATTTTTGCTACTTGAATTTTTTACAGATGCCAAACACTCTGGATATTTCCTTTCTGTCATAACGTATGCACACACACAGAGTGACCCAATGAGATGTCTGTGGCTTCAATGCAGAGAGGATTTAATCCTCAAACAGTAATTCTGAAACAACTATATCATGCCTGACTATACGCCTCTTGCTACATGTATCACCAGGATATATTCAAATATTGAAGTGGGAGAATATAAAGTGAATGCCCTAAAGGATTATGCATTTTTAAAGGACAACACGGTGTTTACTCAGTTAAAAATAAGATCCAAGGTATGACTTTATCATTGATTGTGTTCCAAGAGAAAAGGGAATGGGTTTGGACTGCATTATTTTTGCGTTACGTTTTCAAAACATTTGAGAAATATGTTTTGATGAACAAAATAAATGTTAAGCAGTCCTGGGAACTCTTCAATTATATAAACTGAAATAAAAGGCAAAATCACAAACAAATACATGATAGATTAATCCTCTCTTGGCATCTATAAAGCAAAAAAAGTACTGCAAAGTAAGCCAATATGTTTTCTGAAGTAATTAGATTCTTTTGCAGGGTTTATTTTAGCTCTTAATCATACCTGCTTTTCCTTGAATTTCTCAAAAGGTATGGTTGAATGAGAATACTTAAAATAATAGATGGAAAGAAAAACAGAGCAGAGAGCATGAGTAAGAGAATTTAAAAGCAAAACAGATATGGAGTAAACAGGCCAGAAGTCAAGACAAAAAAAGTTCAACTTCACTCTGTATTTCCATAGCATTTTCTGACTATGGCCTTAAGTACTACACTGGAATGCATAACTGCCTGCCTTAACAGGGTGTTGGACTAGATGACCTTTAAAGGTCCCTTCCAACCCAAACTATTCTATGATTACACCTCTATTATTCCAGTCTCAGCTCTTGATTTGCTTAATTGGGATGCTGTCCTGCAATGCTTTACATTTTCAAAACTGGACTCTGAAAGCAACCTCTCTTCCAGTCTCTGTCCCTATCACGAGTCTGGAGATGTACACTTGTCACTTAAACTAGAAATCTTGTTTCATCTTCTCTCTCACTGCACTCCTTTAATTATGCCCTAATTTCTTTTTTCATTCTCCTTGACATTCAGAATAACCATCATTTAGCTCTACAGTAAATCCTTCTAACTAACCCTTTACTCTTTATTCTGATTACAACCATAACCTTCCCTCTTCAAAATCATCCTCTGGTTTTTAGTTGTATTTATATATGTTTTGTTAACATCAGCCTATATATGATGTGCACTCCCCACCAGTTTATATTAGTTTGCTTTTAGATGCTATGAGTTCCATTGGATAGAGCTTCTACCTTTTGTTTCTTTTGGAATAATATGTAAGTTTTTAATTGGGAGAAGGGGGGTGATTTCCAGAAACATCAATAGTAACAAACTCTCAGGACATAACAGACTCAATCTTGTTCCTTTTTGTGGAGGTGTGATTAATGACCAAGACCTTCCTACTACTAAGAGCAGATAATCTTGCCAATCAGTTTTGATTTAACAGATGACACTATACAGTCTATTAGTTGTTTAGATGTATAATAATACCATTGTTGAAGAACAAGCTTCTACGTAAACCCTGTATGAAAGCTTAGACATGGAAAGACTTTGATGTATTGTTTACATTAATTATTGTGTAGCCCTTAAAAGATTTTTTTATAAAAATTGTTATCAGTCATTAACCTGTCTACCCTTTGTTTGTTTTCCAGTTAAAATCTCATTAACATTAGATTGCAGCTTAAAGACAACCCATTGACAGACGTAAGGCCACATACAGTTATCACTGCAATCTGAAGAGTACAAACTTCTTTCCCCCCCCCCCAAACAAGTCCTGCCAGCTGGGAGACCCAATATGCAGTTCAGCACAGCCTCATTACTGAATTAGAAAACAAAAATATATCATGCAATCTGTCTCCCAGCTTCAAATCTGAGATGTACATCCATGCTATAAGCCTGAGAACAAATCTTTTCACGACTGTTTTTTGTCTCCCAGTTCAACCCTTACAACACTTAAAATGAGAGAATTCAGGAAAGGCATCAAACATGGACTCAAGTAAAATTAATAACTGATAAATCTTACCAGTCTGCTCCAACTACCCTTTTTTTTCCCCTTCACTTATGTTTTCATACAATTGGCTGCAAAGAAATTCTTCCTGATTCTCATTAGTTCCCTAAAGTAAGTTTGTGTGTATACACGTTTTTCCTCCCACCTTCAGAAAGTCATATTTGAATTAGATTTCTCCAGAGGCTACTGAAAACATCAAGGAAACTAATACATGTATTAAATATAGGTAAACTTAAATACAAAACAGTTCATATTCTAGTAGAGTACTGTTACGTAATGTTTAGCCACTAAACTTATTGCAAAACAAAAGTCAAATATATAACTTTTATTGCACAAGAAGTCAGATGTATCACAACCTTGGTACGCTCTGTAAGATGATATTTTATTCATATCATGCATGTATGGAATTCTTTTCCAGCTAGTACAAAACTGTGATTACTTAACTCTGTTTAAACAGGATGCTCAAACAGTTTGTTTAAAATTACCTTAAAACTGCAGCAACTGTCCCACCCCTCAGAACTTGAATAAACATTTCCTGCTTCTGATGGAAATTGCATGGGCACACTGTACACAAAACTGTACGCAAACCTTCAACGCCCTGAGCTGAAGACTAACCAGGATGGCAGATTCATCTTCCACAATCCCAGCATTAAGAGAAAAGCCAGGTACAACACTGAAGAAAACAACAAAAAGCTCTCTCCCGTTCATTTGATTCCTTTTTGAAGTTTACAGTAACAATCTTCAACAGGACACTAAGACATGTTATCTGTCTCTGATTTCAGTGTTTGTACTTAGGGCTAATTGTGTTGTTTTTCCTGTTTTGTATCAGTGCTTTCGTGGAGTTCCAAATAAGGAGTGAACAATTTCTATGAATCCCACATTTCTTGGAATAAATGCCTTGTACGTAGGAACTTCTATCTTAAACTTCATACAGGATATTTGCATCTTCCACTTAAAAAAATGCATGCATTCGGATTTTGTAGTAAAGGATTTTTTTTTTATTTTTTTTTGTCAACCAGACACTTCAAATTTCTCTCAGGTTGGTGAATACTATTATAGGTAGGGACTTATTGCTCAGTTTTACCCAGCTTTGTCCAGTATTCAATTTTCAATCCATTTTTTTGTCATTGAAAAGAAAGAATGACCTCAAAGTTAAGACACAGACCGTAGAAAGCCAGAGAACCACATAAAATTGGGTAAAGAAGTCTTGCACAGTAACTAGCTTATCCCGCAGCTGACAGGCAGGCTCAGCTGTACCTAAACCAAGTCAAACTAACCTTTTCAATGCTGCAAGGCAGTCTCTGGGCACTGTGAGCCAGTGATCTAACCGTGAACCTCAACAGCCCTGCTGAGTGGACTCCATATGGCCCACAAAGACCTGGAAGAAGAAGTCTCTGTTACTCTGGTCTGCTGACAGGCAAGTGGGTTTGGCTGCACTCCATTGCAACGGGGTCTTCTTGCTGTGCCAGAAATTTTCTGTTCTGTACCCCTTCTCAGTCCCCTCGTCAGCAGCAGAAGCCAGTAGTGAATAGTATTCCTTGAACATATTTGGCCTTGCAGGCCAGAAAATTGCATCAGTTCCTGAAATGAATCTGATCAGCTCTTAAAAACTAGCACTGATAAGCATTCTTTGACCTCCACTGGCAGTCTATTTCAGTACTTACAGAAAATACCACTGGGAACTCTTTCCACTGCTGCAAATCATTTGCATTACTTCTTGTGCTTACCTTACTCAAAATATCAATTTCTAGCTCTGCTGCAAGTTACATACTAACTTCAGAGAAACACTTCAGTACTTTCTACCTTTGTTTCTCATGCAAAGAACTGGTTATTTATTTTTCTTGATTTTACAAAACTGATCACAAAATATTTCCATTCCGTTCATAGAGACCCCAGACATTATGGCAATTGAGAGCCTGTGGCACAAACCCCACTTTTAAAGTCTTGAAAATGATTTCAAGAATAGCTGGCCCTCCTTGACATACTGGAATAATTCTCAAAAAATCCTCTCTACCTATCATACCATACCACGTGAAGGGCCAGAAAAAGCTACAAATTGAATACAATTAGTTTCCAAACAGTGCTTTCAGAATCAGTACAGAGGTTCTCAAAACCTTAACACTGTATTACTATAAAGACTTGCATTGTGGCATTTACTCATCTATAATGTGAATCGCTGGACAAGGGTTTTTAAAGCAAGATGTTTGTGTGAGATGTCTAATCTTCATAAAGCAGGCCTGGTATGTCACTTTTGTCATGGGAGATTTATGTTGCCTCCCTGTGGAATATCAATTGATACTGGAACAGAACGGAGGTTTAACATGTTTTCCATGCCCCTAACACATCCCATAGTACTGTTCAACAAGGAAAATATGGCTAATGTATGTACATTGAGATAAACTGGCTGGCTAGGGGTGGGGGACTTACTGTGTGCCAGCAGTAGGTCACAGAACTATGGAAATTACAACTTACAATTCAAAGCAGGAAACATTAGCCAGGATCTTGTGGACATCACCTATTCTTTTCAAAAACTGTCAAGGGATGATCAGGTTCTACCTCAATTGGCATTCAAGAAGGAAGTCTTGTTTAATGATTTTTCCAAAGACAGGTCCAACAATACTCTAAAACTGTCCAAAGCAAGAGAAGCCAGCCTGTCCCAAATGCATAGAGAATGAAAAAATGCACCATTTGGTTATCCCCTTGGCAATAACACTTCTAGAAAAGTTTAGCTGATTGTTTCAATTATTCAGAGAATCTGGTCCCACATTACTGTGGCCAGCAAAATCCACTGACTTCAACATAATCTGAAATGTACAGGTCTTCATCTGTACCATAAATTTTGGAGTATGATAAAGTATGGATATGAATAAAATCTATACCCTATAATCTGCAACCAACAATAATATACGTCAGAATAACAGATAAAGGTTATGTCCCTTACACAGAGCTTTTTCCTGTGTAATTTACGAATACTTGATGTTTGAATACAGTCTTCCTATTGTTTTTTCAGATAATGAATTCTGTCAGATTACTATCGGTACCAAATTTACTATGCATTGGATTAGTTGGTGTATCAGGCTCGTACTAGTATAAGTAAAAAGAAAATATGGTTCAAAATTTAATCAATCCTGTTTTTAAAAAAGAGAAAGTTTATTCTAATTCAAAGTAGCACAGAAACAGCAGGTGGAGAGTTGTCAGCCTGCTCTCCATAGAGCTGTCATTTTGCTCAATGAGAATATGACATAAAAAACTAGCTCTACTTGAGTTTCTTAAATAGACAAAAATTCCATATTAAGACCCTAAAATATTATCATGTGAGTGCAAGCATTTTCTTTTTTTAGTTTCTTCCCACTTTTAAAAAAAATTACAGTTTTGGTTTTTGTTCTTCTCAGTCACTAATGGATATTATGCCTCCTGCATATGTGAATATTTTCTGTGACATCTGTAATATAATATCTAATGTTCTGACACAGTATCTACAGGGCTTAGTGGTGAGACTCTCTTTAGCTCACATAGGGTTTAGGTGAGGATTAAATTTTTAATGCTGTAATATGTGGAATTTGTTAGCCGAGGGCATGGAATGAAGATGCAGAACAAATTATATGCGTTGCCATTTCATCAGCTTGATCCCTTACCATCTAACCTTAGAAATGAACTGAAACAAAAAGACTTCCAACACTGGGAAAATCTTTAACCCCAAATTGTCCGGGAGAGATATGTGTTCTGTTGTCACTGGATTTTTCTGGGATTTGACGCAAATCTTTCAGTCTCTGCCCCAAGTTGCAGCATGAGCAGCCACGAGCTCCACAGTGAGCTCAGGGAAGGACTGCTGCTCCCTGGGGTGGCAGCCCTGATCCCTGCCTGCTCCTGAAAGCCCGAGCAAGCCCCGAGAGCAGGGACCCCAGAAGTGTGCCAGCTGGTGCAATACGCTCTTTGTGCCCTTCCTCTCATACAAGGGAGAAACACAACCGGAATCCTCTGCAGAAATGGTGTGTTTTGCAGTTCTAGTCACTTCAAAAGGGGTATCAAGTAGGAAAAGCTTCTCAGGCCATTTCCCTAATACCTTCATTTGACGACAGATAAGCTGTGAAAAACGCCTTTTATGAAATTCTTTGATCTCATCTTCTTTTGGTGTTGTTTGGAAAAAAGAACAGTTCTGGTGAGATAATTTTAAAGACCTCTCATTTAATGGCCTGATGCACATGGCAGAAAATTATATCAAGCCTGCAAAATGTCATTATGCAGAAAATGTTACAATGTGCAGGCAACTGTTAATATTCCTTTGTTCTGATGCTTATAGAAAAAATATAAACACTGTCTGCAATTTGAATTAACTAAATAGTTTTTGAAGGCACTTCAGAACTTCTAAGAACAACTTTTAATGTTTTTACAGTCTACCAAGGAGCTTAAACAGAGATGGCACGTGTCCCAGGTGTCTTCTTAGCCCCTATGCTGGTTCTGGAACCCTTCTTGTCTTTATAATTCCTATTTTCTTATGCTGCCTGGGCATCTAGTTTATGTCTTTGAGCACACAGGAAAATGCATCAGATGCTACACAACTAATAGAGAACACTCTGGGGAATGCAGCCAGTTGGTCCAGCAACAGTGATATCAGAAGGAAAAGGAACCCATTTAAGGAAGATAATGAAAATGATGGGACAAAATACTCATCCAGCAACCATTTTCTGAGAAATTATCCATTATTGCTGAAAAAAAACAACCAGAAGTAATTAGCTGAGTGGGCAAGTCCTTATATCACAGTCATGATATACTGCAACAGTGTTTTTTGTATCTAGGGATGCAATCAACTGACTGAAAGGCAGAGCTGTCTTCTCAGATCTATGAAACTGTCAGTCATGATCCAGGAGGAAACTACAATGTCTTTACCAATGAGTTACTTGTAAAAAAGCTACCTAGACAAAGAAGTCTGCTGAGATACGATTTGCAGTCACATATACCAGTACCAGGCATACTGAACCAAAACGGGCACTACAACAAAAATACATGAGCATATATATTTAAATTGCACCAACTGTTTACATTTTCAGAATTAGAATTTCACTTAGAAAAATCACCAAAAAGCTATAATCTTTGTAAAAAAAGAAAGCACAGGTGTATAGAGCTTTCCTCTCTCGCCATGCAACAACAAATTTTTGCCATTGCACCAGCCTGTGAAAGGCGAGTTGTCTTGTATTACAGAATTTGGTGCTGTAAAAACCTGCCCCTTCTTCCAACTCAAAATTGTACTTGCCCACGAAAAGAGTAGTAGACACTGCAGAAGGGTACAAAAAGTTATTCAAGCATTCGTTATGTTGTATTGTAAGTTAACTTGGCTAACAGGAGCTTGGCGTGAACATTAGTGCATTTATTAAGAGAGCAGCAAATCAGAATTCCCCAAAAGCTTTCAAACCTCTTTCCCTGTAATGGGGGAATGAGCTTTGGAAAACTGTGCTGCAGCAGGGCCAGCTTCTATACGTATTGCCTAGATATTCCATTTATGATGCTCTACGTGTTACAGAAACATTTGCTATTTGCTTTTAAATTGATACTTTTGCCTACACAAAAAAGGGTGAAAAGACTGGTACTCCCGCCATCCAGCTAATTTTTTTTTCTGAAGACGAATCACCAAATGAAACACAGGAAGCAAAGTATGAGCATTAAATAGAGGGCTTTTACCAATTTCTCAGTACAAGCTTCTTATTCTTTGGAGCTGATAATTTTCCAGTCTCTAGCTGGCTAGCATCTCCCTTACATTCATCAATAAGTCATTCATAATTAATGTTCCCATCAGAGCGCTCCTTTACATGTTCTTCGTACTTCCTTACTCTCATAACCAACTCAAATAATTTTGCACTAAGAAAAAAAAAAAAAAGATTATTCACTGACGCACCTAGCGGCACACAGTAGTTTGTATTCAGCAATTTTACACAAGTCAGAGCGCAATAAAACATTCTCCAGCCTTGTTTTAGGACTTTATTTTCTAACTTTTGTTCATAGCCCAGGCCACTGACTCCTATAGGACATTTTCTGAGATTAAGTAAGAATTGGCTCACTTATACTTTCAGAAAGTTTGCAGTGGAGGAGGACAGGGAATCCTGTGCTTCATTCAAAAGAAGGAGATGAATGAAGTCTTTGGCAACATAAAGATATTCACTACTAGAGAAACAGCTCTGCTCTATTATGTGAAGTGTTTCAGTAATGTTCCCACGTACTTAAAAACAAAGGTCAGCCAGTGACAACAGTTGGTTCTAGCTTGACAACACAGCAAGAAACTCCTACTGCACTGTGATCATCCAGATGGAAAATTTATATGAGATACTGTCCTATCAGTTCACAAACTATGCCCTGGATGCCAGAAATAACTTAAAGTCTACAGTTTACTTGAACATGATGTTCTGAATAGTAAAAAATAGTTGCATTTGTACTAACAAAACCTCGCTGAGGATTTTGAGTTCCTTAGAATGAGGCAGGAACATAAGTAACTGTTTCTCCACTCACATGAAAAAAAAACTGCATAGTACTATTTTGCAGTCTTTACCAGAGAGACCTTCTTTTTGGGAACTTGGCTGAGCCGGAACAAAATAATCATGACAGCAAAAATAGATGTGCTGCGGCTCTAAAGTAAGCTAAGAAATGTTCCCATTCAGAAATACCGAATTCCAGTTTTTTTTCAGGACCCCTCTTTTCTTGCTGTTACTAATTCATAGTACTAACAGTGACAGGCAAATTAACATGCTGATGCTCATTTCCTCAAATTCAGGCTCAGTTCTTCAGACTGTACATATACAAACAACTATGCTGAGCTCAAATGTATACTATTATTAGTCGTAATAAAATACCACAACAAGACCAAATGGCAGACAAACTTTCCACTGATACTCTGCTTAGTAATACAGACTGAAAGCTCCTCCACGCAGGGACTCAGTATATGCCAAGAAGGGGAGAGTTAGGATGTACAAGGAGAAACAGCAAGACAACTAGCCAAAGCAACACTAGGAAAAGCGCTTGCAGGGCATCTGCTGCCTAACCTGAGTGAGCTGCAGCCTTTGCTGAGTGCTGGAGCCACTGATGGAGCCTCAGGAAACACCTCACTTTGCTGAGCTCCAGGGACCGCACATGTTATGCCTCACTTTTTTACAGATGCCCAGGCTATTTCCCATAGAGCAAGCTTCACTGCATCAACCGCAGCAATGAAAGAACAGATGCTCATCTACATTTTGGGAAGTGTATCCTTCGTTCAGAGAGGATAACACAAAATTGGCACTGAATCAGGCTATTTGGGAAGAGAGAAACTAGAAGACCTGTTGCTAACTTCATGCCTGGTGCAAGGCCAAACACAAAATTGCATACTCTCTTCATCTCCTCCTACACTACCTTTCTTACTCCTGGCCTGCCCTATGTAACAGTTAATCTAACAGTTTCATTAAATAGTGGTAATATATAATAATTTCTCAAGATTTTCAGTGCTTTTCCTGAAACCTGTCTGTGGAACCATGACAACATCAAAATTCCCTTGTCATGGGGAGATGGAGGTCAGTATGATGAGCAGCTTATGGAGAGAGCTCCTACCCTGGGTAAATGTTCTGAACAAATCCCTGTGCAGCCCCTGTTGCTAAGCAAAAACCAGATAACCTGCTCTGCTCGTGAGCAGCTGCCAGAGAGTGAAACTTAACCTTCATATGCTCTCTCCTGTGTCTCTTGTACACACCACTATTCTACCCACAAACTCAGTGTTTCATGCTTTGATTTGCTCTCATGCAGCAAAACCCCCAACAAACCCCGCCAAAAAAGGGAGAATGAAATTATAACTATAAAGACTAAAAAAATTTAACATTTAACACAGTTATACAAATTCAAAGAAACACGTCTACTTCAAAATAACTAATATATGCACAGATTCTTCTATTCAGCAAACGGTAAGAGGCCAGGCATACATACAAAGATACCACATGAACTCACACAGCAACATGAGGGCCATACACAGGTCTTCCTGCTGAGCTGAGCACTGTCATCCTCTGTAGCCCTGAATTTAGCATTTAGCCCACTTTGCACTTACAAAATTGCTGGTGATAGAGTTAGGGCCCTGAGGGCACTTCCAGGCCCCAATGTCCCTGGCCCAGACTCCCGTGTGAGGTACAACCCCTCAACACTGGCCGTGGGAGCCCTGTTTCAGTCCAGCCCAGGGCCATAGGTGTGCACTTCTGGCCCTAGCTCCTGGATGGACCCAGGACCTGGTTCATCCCCTCACCGTGCTGGGGGCTGTCGATGGATGCCCTTTACCAGCACCCGGCTCTGCTTGTCACATCTGGACCCCATGGGTCTGTGCCTGCGCTGGGTCGTTCTCAGCACCTGGAGCTCAGGCTGGCCCGTACTCTCGCTGACAGACAGTGCACATCTAGGTATGAACAAATTTGAACCAATGGTCATTACATGTATATCCCCAAAGGAAGGCAATTAATGTTTGGCACAATGTGATCCCCAGGAATTTCAGGTGCAGGAAGATTTTCTGTCTGAAGCACAGGTTGTCCCCTACATGACTTAATCACTAGCCAAGCTGCTTACAGGAAAGAAAGAGGAGGGGGAGACGCCTTGGCTTACTGGGGAGATGGCAAATGCCTTACAGGTTACAGATGAGGACTTTGCTCTGGATTGAGTAACGCTGAACTGACTCTAAGACCCAGTAAAATGTTAGTAGGTTTTAAAAAGTGGATCAGCAAGTTTCCCCTGATGCAACAACGAGGACGTACACATCAAGTGATGCCGTTAGGGCATCACCAATAGTCACTGACCTCTGACTTGGGCAAAGCTTTTTGTGAGGTCAGATTTGCACCTGCTGCTTGGAGCAGCATACATATGAAGGCTTCAGGTTGCATATATTTACCGGGCACCTTCTGTGCATACTGAAGCATGGGTAATTTAAAACATTAGTCCTGTGAATAAACGTTTGTATGTGGAAATACCCGCACATTTTGAATATATACATATATATAATTTTTTTTTAATGAGATGTGTAAATTGAGTTAAGTTTGCCTGCTAGCTGCTCGCTGAATTTCTATCTTCTTGCAGAGGGAAAGTGTTTTGATACACAGCAAACACAGACTTCAACTTATCTACTGTGTCTATAGTCTTTTTAAATTATCTAGCAATCTGCTGCTTTGATTTGTTCTTTAGCTGGTTAAAGGTTAAAAAACTTTAAAGAACACAGCATTTATTGCAACATCAAAGATGATTACAGAATAGCCTGGCAGTTTACTTCTCTGCAGAATGCCCATAAAAAAGAAAGATGTGTGCATCAGGAATTTGCAGAATGTGTTGCACTATAAGATAAACTGAAAAAGGAATGTGTATGTGTATGAATACAGTAAAGTTCCTATTCTGACAATTACTGAAATAGCTTAAGTGGTACCACTTTTTTGCAAATCCAGAAGGAAAGATGTTTCTGAAAAAGAGCTGACAGAATGGGTCCAGGTCAGAAAAGGCTACATAGAAAATGTAACGTGATTCAAAGCACAACAGAGAGAAATTGCAAGGTGGAAACATTCAATTTACACTGCATTCTTGGTATTTTTACTGCCACAAAATTTTCAGCCACCTGGGTGGCATTACAAGCAGATAATGCTACCAAACAGATGGAACAAATTAAAGCCAGAAATGAAGACCTGGCCATGGTTCATGAAGTTTGGAAACATACCTTGCTTAACAATTTCAGTAAATTCTTGAATTAAAATCCTCTAAAAACTACTTTGTATTTATTCATCTTAAAGAAATAAGGGACTAACATAAGCTCAAATTCACATCAACTCCTACTTGCAATAACATGTGTCCACTGGACAAAGGACTGCAACTTCTTTCTTACCCAGAATAAGGGCCTGAAGACAAAGAATACAAAATGGGGCATTATCATCCAGGACAATGGTGCAGTATAAATGGTTCGGCCTATACCTTGCACTGCCTCTACCCATTATGTTGTGCCATATCCCAATACCAATGTAAGATACACCTCACCAGGACCACCTGTGAGGACAACTGTCCCCTGACTCCCGCAGTGAGTGAGTGAGATTGTGTATGTGTGTGAACGTATGTAGTCCCACAGCAGAAATAGAAAAATTCACTTAAATTACTTTTTTATGCTCCATTTCTACATCTGTAAAATACTAATAGCATCACACCTAGAGAAAATCAGGCAAGAATAAAGCAAGGAGAAGGAGAGGATTTTTCTCGAGGGAACTTCTTTAGCATTAGAGGAATTGGTATAAGAAGAACTTCATAGAGGAGTACAGCTATTTAATCTGACAGATCCTTAACAAATCAGTATTTTATTACTGGCAGAACAATGTCACTTTATTGGTGGGGTCCCACCAAGGATCATTTCTGAGCTCAGTTTTATTCAACATCTCTATCAATGATTTGGAGGAGGGAGCAAACAGTGAAATGTGCAAATCTGGGGATCATACTAAGCTCTTTCAAATAATCAGATGCTGTGCTAATGGTTAATGAATTCCAAAAAGGACCACTCAAATGGGGG
>VZTL01035837.1:0-20753 GCA_013400535.1 Scopus umbretta | reverse complement strand
TATTACTGATATGTTTCCTTGGTCTGTGGTTTTCTGTGAAAAGCAGGCAGCTGAGACCAAATCTTGGGGCGAGGGGGAGGTGCAGGAGAGCCCACAGCGCGTACAGTGTGCGCCCGCGCCTGTAAATTGGCCGCCTGTATGACAGCGGGATGGGGGGAACCTCCCGTCCTCATTTGCATCCCGAAGAATATCCAGGATTAAACCCGGCTGATTTCCATACGGGATTTAGACCTGACATTTATTATTCAGTTCACAGACCTCTTGAAGGAAAGTTTGTTTTCCACTCATAGACGAAAAATCTCCTAAGATAAATAAAGGCTGGCTTAGCAGCAACAGTAAATAAATACCTTCCCCGTGTTTCTTACGAATTTATCTTACGTGACTGCCAGAGAGATGCTTGCCACCCAATTATTGTGTTTTGCTCCTTAGCAATTCAAAAGCAAATATTTATTACATACACCGCGTGGCTTTTACAAAATGTGTCCATTTAATTCCAGAAGTTTGCTTTCCATAAATAAGATGATAGACCATGGTTTTAAAGGCAAATTAAAACAATCCTTGAAAAGCTATTTAAGAAAGATTTTACACCTTTTTATCCTCATGTAGAGAGATGCAATTTTCTATCTGCTGTATGTATTAATTAGTACTTTTCAAGCAGCATGAAAAATGCAAGCAACTCTTACATGTGAGCATGCATGTAGTGAATTTATAACATAGCACTAGCTCATTTTCGTCACCTAATAGCTCCATAAAGTATTTTGGTGATGCACAGCGCTCCAGTCTTAATAGCGGGTAGTGATAAAAACACCATAACCCAATATTTTCATAAAATTTTAAATAAACCCGGCCTTCACTTTTAACGAGAGCTCATACAATGCTTCCACTTGTCACTAATTTAAAGGAACAGGTTACAATTTTCTCAAGGTGCTGCTCTCCAGACGTCCCTCCCAGTAACTCTGAAGCAGGGTGTCAGTGCCTTCTGTGAGCTGTGTCAGGGCTTGCAGGATCAGGGCCAGAGCAGGCATATCCACTGAAATGTGGCTCCCAAATCTCTAGTCTTTGCTGAACGGCTTTTGAAACTTAGCTTGGTCTGAACAGTGCGAGCAGTGGACAAATGCAAGCTCAGTCTCAGGGCTGATCCTACAAGAGTTAGGGAATGCTAACATCAAAAATAGGCACTGAGAGCATATGGGTAAGAAGCCCTAGTATTTTCCTACAATATTTCATTGAACGAGGTTGCGATGATTGGGATTAAACAGAAACCATGCCCTGATGTTTATTTTGGCCCCATGGCTGCAAGGCACTGAGCACCTTTGGGGGTACATCTCTTGGTGGGTGTGTGGGGGTCCCCTTTGTGAACACCGGGCAGGTGGGGGATAAACCTTGGTGCCTCCTTCTGTGGCTGCCAAATGCAAAATACGTAGTCAAAGCAAACGGAGACAACACCTACATCTGTGCATATCCACATTTTCTGGAGAAAAAAAAACCAAAAAAACAAAACAACCAAACAAAAACCCCAAAACCAACCAAACATTTTAAGACAATCATTTGATCCTCATGGATGCCATGACAGATTATAAATTTTAGCCAATTAAAAAATGTAGTGCTTGGGGGCCATGTTGTTTTGGGCAGATGGGAAGCACATGCACCCACGCACATGTCCAGACACATGTGTGTGCACCCATGCACCTGGGTATTTGGGTGCAGCATTTTGCACTCCTTTCACATGCAGTAACACAGCTGTAAGTTATATTTGCAGTGTGTCACAGTCAGGTTTATACTGTCTGTATATACAGTCACTTGAAAGAAATAAATGTAAAACGCTAGATTTGGCACCCTTGTATGACAGAGAGTGAAGGCTTCCCACGCTGTTTCATTACGTTCTGGCTAATTTCCCTGATTAAATCTGAGATCTTGCACAATAATGACAGACAGAACTTTCAGTGAGATCCTCTTCCACTATGTTGTTGCATATGGAGGACAGAATCGAGCTTACGCTCATTAAAAATACCATACAAAATAGCTTAAACAAATTGATGATAAACCAGAAAATACATCTATTTTCCTGAGTGCAAATGCAGTGGTGTATTTAGGTATTTAAGAGAGACAGTGAAATTCTTCAATATTATGAAAAGCAAATAAGTTCTACTAAGAACATATACAATTAAAATTAGAGCACTGGGTTTTCTTGTTAATGTGGCCTGCAACATTTTGCTTTTTAGGTATATAACCATAGAATAATTTCTGTTAAGACTGAAGGATTCATACAGTAATGATGCTTCATGTTTTGTTTTGTGACTATTTTGGAGGCATGTGGCTGAGTAAATAACATGGATTTTTTTTTTTTTTCAGATTCATTAGCTCTATAACAATATCCAGTAATACTGTAGTAATAGAGTGTAGCAGGCAATTGTACTGTTTTTTCAGAAAAAGCTAGACTTCTCAGTCTTACCATTGCATATTAATGTGTGGTGAATATCCACTGACATTCTGAGGCCTCGCAGTGCATTGCACCTTCATCTACCAGTAACTTACTGTTATTAAATGAAATCAAGTCATGAATTTGAAGGTCTAGCAGATGTGCTAGCCACTCAAAATATGAAGAAGAAAAAATACCCATAGTTAATAATCATTACAAACAGTACATTTTTAGACTAGATCCCAATTAATTTCTCTGATAAACAACATATCCAAATCTCTAAGAGGTACAACAGATCTGGAACATAATTGCAGTTTGTCATAGTTAACAGCAAGTCATTCAATGTCATTGTTTTAAAAGTCTGTGCTTAAAATGAAAAGGAGAAGAAAAGCTTGCTAAATCACTTTGTCAGGTGGATAATCAGATTACTGAAGTAATTAGACAGATAAAACTAATTTTCAGAAAGCAGTGAAATACAAGAGACATTTTACTCTCCATTGTTATCTGTAGGTAATGGAATAATAACATGTAAAATATCTACAGAAAGACTTTTGTTCTTTTCACGTGAATAACTGGCATGAAGGTAGCACAATCGTACATGCATACACACATACCGCATGTAGATTAAAAACCTGATGCTTTAAAAAGTAGCATGCAGTAAAGTATTTGATTTTTAAAATATTTTGTTCAAATTCCTACCAGTTCACACTGCTCCCAGGAGAGACCAAGGAAATACTAAAAATACTATAGAAGTAAAAAGGATAAGATATTTGTCACTCTCATTTAAATTGATGTATGCTGCTGTCCTATAAACGTCACATCGGATAACCCTGAAAAATTACCATGAATCTCCATAATTACGCATATTCATGATGGTGTTTTGCATAGCACTAGCAGCAGGCTGCATGGGGGGGCTATGAAGGGCGGCGAGTGAGGAAAGACCAAATCGTTTGACAGACTAAAATTACTACCAGCATCCCAGAAATAGATTCAGCAACAGTTCCATTTTCCTTGGTTTACAAAAGCAAAACAAAGTCCCTGGCACTGCTCTCGTGATGTTTATGATTCACTAGCCGTTTCATGCCGCACACTTAGCCGCAAAAATTTAGGGAGAATAAATTGCTGAGAGACACGCGTGCTAATTAGAAGGGCCTTTTTTTATTACTGGCAGTTGTAAAGAAAACTGTGAATGAGAAATTGGAGGAGTGCTTTTTCAAAATCGCCTTTTCTGGGGGGCTTGCATTTCCAGCACTGTACCATGGCGCGGGTTCCTCATCTGCTCGCCGCACGCAGGTGAGCCCGGCACGGATTCAGGTGCATCCTCACTTCTGCACCCAAGACAAGGCCCAGGCAATATTCAAGCAGACTGTTAAAAGACCAGGAGAGACAGAAAGGTTGTCCTGCCCCTAGCTCAGTAGCTTTTTGTGCCAAAAGTGGAGAGCAGAGTTAATCAGAGGCTCTAGAAGTATATTGTTGGCAGGGTTTGGGCAGTGCGGATGCTTGGGTAAACAGCGACTGTTCTTTCCACCAGATCCCGAATAGAAACAACAATACTGGCATTGTCCTCCACTTCTCATTAAGGGGCTTTGGGGAGGGAGCTGGGCTCTGGGAGGCGGGTGGGAAATGCACAGTCAGACCGTGCTCCGGAGGAGCCTCCCCTGATCCCGCTGCAGCAGGCTCCGGCTTTTGGCATCGGCGGTGCCAGCTGCATGGGGAGAAGCCAAGCCTGTCATACCACCTTCTCATCAAACCTTCAGTGTGGGGGCAGAGGCGCTATTAGAGCCTAATGAAGAAACAAACACAAAAGGGAAGATTAGGCCTCGTTAACACGTGCATTCGTTTGCCCCGAGACGAGATCCCGCCGTGGAGGGACGGCTGCATAGGTCATTTCATTTTTCTTTTAACGTGGGCGAGCTGGTGGGGTTTGTGGCTTTTTAGACATCCTGCCATGATGACATAGCCGTAAGCTGGCAAACTGTGATTGTCAAAAATTGCATTTGCAACAGCTCTGTCAATGGCTGCTGTCAGAGCCCACAAACCTGTGCTTCGAAAACACTGATATTAACAAATATTGCACTGCTCCCGTCCAAAGCATTCACTAGCACACTCTACTAATACGGCTGCATGTATTTGGATGAATAATCGCGTGGGCCTTTGTGTGTTGTTAAACTCAATCTGCTCTTCAGGACCAACACCAGCATGTAATGACCCCTAGTTGCTCCTAAGACCAGGCTACAAGCTCTTCTCCCCAAACGATGCTCTGCTTCATGAGCAGCTCCACCGATTTCAGCAGTGCTCCTTGCGGAGCCAACGGCTGCTCGCCCTGAGGACAGGGCTCACAAGCTGGTCCCCGAGTCCTGCTTCATCCTCCCGTATTCAGAGCAAAGTGGCCTTAATCGGGGTCCCAACCCAAAAGCCTTTTGCATATCCCATTTCTGGTGGAGCCAACGGGAATTCTGTGTTTGCGGTTTGAAGAATTAGGGCCCCGATCTGCACGCCTGTGAACTACACGGTCTGCAGGGGAAGGAAGAATTTCCATGAAACAATGCACAACTGTGTAAAGTAGCTTGTAGAATTACATCCTCAGCAAGGACTCAGGATTTAGCCCTGCATTAGGCATGCTTTCACGTAAACGTACACTTACACTTGTGTGAGCTTCTGTGCTCGAATGTATAACACCAGAACAATGAACGGGGTGCAAAGGCACATAAAACTCTTTGCTAAATTTAAATCGATAGATTATTTGGAGGCTGGAGGTTATTTAAATGTGTACGCTCATAAGATATGTGCATACCCGTACAGCTGCATATGTGTGTAAGGAGAAAAATTTCTATGTCAGTGTCAGTGATTTTACGTTTTTTGTACCCGAGCGTCTGTGAAAAGAAGTTGACCACTGGAGACAGTTCTCAGGTATTTCTTGCACAGACACATGTACGTGTATTTACCTGAAAGTGGCTGGGAAGTTTGACAGGCATGATGGTGCAATTATTTTCATTGTTGTAAGTAATCAGTTGTCTGCAGAAAAGTGTGGTATGCGTAGACCCAACATGAAGCTTCTCTTTGTTTATGCTGCATTTAGCTCTCTGTCAACCATAGGATACTGACAGAGTATATTTTAAATGTTAATACTCTAAAGAAAACAAGAAAACCTTAATTGAATGGTCTGTTTGCCAAGTTGCAAGGCATATGTAGAGCCTGTACAAGAAATGTCCATAATAAATCCCTATCTCTGAAACCCCAGGTGCACGTTTCATGAAGGTAGCCTATTGCTAGAAGATAACGATGCAGAATGGTGTACACAGCATTTTTGTATAGAGAAGTATTTGATTTTTAAACAGGAATCTTGGATTAAAACCCTCTGTATTTTCTGCTTTGGACAGCCAAATTTTGTGCGAGTGTGACTTGAGAATTGTTAGCAAAGTTCAGCTCCTTTCCAAGTATGCTCTGCTATAGAAACAAAACGCATAAATATTTGAAGTATATAACAACACATAGTTTTATGAATACTGGCATGTAACACCAAGTCCCTAGCAGGCTAAAATACTGGTTTTACCAAATTTACCGTTTACTAGAACTTTGGTTTCAGTATATTTATTTCCATATACTGACTCACTCCTGCCTAGGTTTCAAGAAGAGGAAAAAAGTGCTTGTGATGCATTTGAATTGCAAAAACAAGGCCTATTTCACAAGGACTCCACCCCCTGGGACCTCAGTGAACGTATGCCTTATTTCGTTTTTCCAATTTTTAGTATCATTATCGCACGTGGTTATTTTTATTTTATTTCACAAAAATTAAAAAGTATCTTTCTATTAGGAGGATTAGTGTTACCTTTTGAACAGATAATGGCCTAGTGTTTTGTCAGGTTTTTATGATTTAAGACCTATCGAAATGAAATGTCTTTATTTGAGAAATGCTTCTGCAGGTTCAGAGAGACTGCAGGCGGAAAAAGCCTACTTTTATTAATAATCCTCATGATATTATTTGGTAGTGTGTTTACCAGCCAGAAGCCCGCTGTTGTGGTTTTGTGCTGTTTTTGCAAAGCTGCTCATTCAGTACCAAAAACATACAATGTTGTTGTTACGCTGAGCGGCAGCCCTTCAGTTATTTTCAAGGAAGGGCAAAAGAGTTAAATCATGTTGTTAAAAGGCAGTGCGGCTGTACAACAGCATAAGGCCCATATTAGTGCAGTTTGTAAATATGAGATCATGTTTTTCTTTACACAAATAGGTGAGCTTTGTAATAACAGAATCTAAATTTGTTATCAATTACGGAATAGTTAAATAAATTGTTAGAACTATAGCTAATGCAATCATGTATGCGTGAGAATTATGCAAAGCACAGCTGCACTATTTCATAGGTGATTATTTGTGCCTTGAAGAGTTTCTGGTTACATATACAATTATAAGATCGATAAAAATGGCACCGGAAAACACTGTTTAGCAGATGCTAACTATTACAGGTATGTCATGAGGTCATAACATACATCAGTATCGTATAGAAACTAAATATCCTGTGTGGTGCCTGTATACAGTGCTATTATCTATGTATTTCATGTGTTTCGATACGTGATTGTTGGTGCCAGATCTATAGAGATAAAATTAAGATAACCACTTTTTGAAAACTCTGTGGCTGGCCAGTCAGCAGTACTGCAGCCTTCAAATTCCAGGGAGAATTAGCCCAAATTACTGTCTATTTTTTGCTTTAAGTAGCTTTTGAGAAAAATTAGATTGTATGTGTGAAGTCCTTTGAGGGGTTTATTGAAATATTTTAAAAATAAATATTGTGATAAAGTCTCCTTTCTAGCTCTATTTAATTTGAAGGCAAAAAGGTCTGTCCCAAAGTGTTTAAAAAAATCAGAAAATATTTTTTTGAAAAAGAAAGTAGATATATATATACAAACACATATATATACACCTATATATACACACAGGCTTACTACATAGCCATGTATATGTACATATGCTGTAATATATAAATACATACAGAACATATGTATATATCTCTACGTACATGTATATACCTACACACATATATACATACCTATCTTTATATATATACACTTACTGTATTGTATATAAACATGCATATAAATATACGCAGCATCCTCAGAATTTTTGTATCTATAAGTAACATTTTATGTTTTTCATGTATTACTACAGTGCTACTATAGAAAATTAATAATATACAGGAAAATATCAAGCACAATACAAAACAGCGGGCTCATTCTTACAAAGCTTAAGCAAAAACACTCCCAGCAACAATTTATAAAGTTGGTGGTTTTGTTTCTCCTTCTTTACGAGGGAAGATAATAAATAAAGCAGACTGAAAAGCCACGAAGATAAAATATCACTGTGTTGGTTGCAATGGATCTTGTAATAAGGTTTTGAATATGCCATTTTTTACTTGCTTCTGTAGTACTCCTGTGTATAGTCTTCACCAGCACTACTTATTTAGTCAATGACAAGTAAGGTGGGTGAAAATTGCAGAATTAAACTCTGAAAGGAATATTAAAAATACTAACAAAATCACTGGAGCAATCCTGCAAGATACTGAGTACTTTGCAGCTAATCTGACATGAACTCATGAGCAGGATAAACCTAACATGTGTGCTCAAGGTTAAAGATATACACAGGTTTAAGTGCTTTTGCGGAGTGGGAAAGAAAATGAGCAGAACTTTCTTGCCCTGTATTTTGGTGGGGTTTTGAGCAATATTTTGCTGTAAGTGTTGAGAATGGGTTTTCTGAAATGTGCAATGTTCATTGTAACAAATTATTTTATCCCAAGTACATACCACGTAATTTTTTTTCCCTTTAGAATAAGAATAAGGAAAATCATTCAACAGAGATATAGGGCCTGGGTTTTGTTCTAAGCCCCGCAGGAGACTTCTTTGTGAAGAAGGTCTGCCTTATGAGGCCAAATTCAATCTGATTAATTAGATTCATGTCCACTGAAATAAAGGTAAACGGTAACATTTATTGCCTTGCAAGACTGTCGAAGTATTTAATGTGTTAATGCGTGTGCATTACGTTAAAGGTTCTTGTGTAACTAACAACCAAGACACATGGTTGTGGTGTGAGATGGGGTGGGATAACCACAGAGATGGCCACAGAGCTGGTGGACACCGGGCGATGGTTGGGAGGATGTATTGGACAGGATACTACTGATACTGTCCAGAGGCAGCCTGTTCACCAGTCCAACCTACTGCACAGGGGAGGTGAAGCACTAGGTGAAGGAGGGGAAATGCACTGGGCAGGTTTGACTTGCGTCCATCCACGTCCAATGAGCTCCGCTCAAACCAATGCAAAGCAGGACGAGGTGGTAAACTCCAAAAGCATCTGCCATGTGTTTTACAGAGTAAAGATTACATTAATTGATGTCCCAAGTAGAGACGTTTTGCAGTCCCTTGAAGGAATTCAGTGTTTCTGCCTGTGGGGGATATTTTGGAAATACCTGCTTTTTAGTGTATTCCTCGGGCAAACACTCACTCTTTATGAGCTAAGAATAAAAGTCAACCCTGTCAGGGCTGGTTTAGAAATCTACAGAGAGGGAAATAAAATACTGGAGGCCACAATATCTTTACTTCCCACCCCCCTTTAAATTTGGCCCTGAGAGAGGGATCTAAATAGCAATGTTGTCTGTCTCCAGAACTTCTTTTCTTCCAGCAGTGAATTCGGTTTTGTTGTTCACTTTTCTTACAAAAAGATTAGTGTTAAGCACTGGGCTGCGCCACAAATGTGTCCATCCCCACAGCACTGTGTGTATCACTCAGCCTTATATTAACTTCTATTAAGTTTCTATTAACTTTCACAGATGTGATTTATTATTTCCCATGACTTTGTTTTTTCCTCCTGCTCCCCATTGCTGGTTTTTTTGTCAGTCTTGTATACACCTTACCTTCAGAGGTGTTCCCCTCATTCCTCGCCTCTCGTTTTCTTCATTTTGTCTCCTCTCCCCTCTTCTTTTCCTCCCGTTGCATTTCCTCCTGCACCCCTGCTGCTGAAGTCTCCCTCCACCCTTCCACCTTTCATTTTGTGTGGCTGTCTTCCATTTTTTTCCCGCTCGTGCAGCCATGCCCAGCAGTTCTGCCTCCGAGCCACAGATGCTCTCATCAGGTCCCTGGTATTCACTCTGCAGCCAGCACTTGCTCACTTGTGCTCTGCCAGGCTTTACTTCAGCTGCACAGGACACAATAAGGCACTCAGCTGGGTGGTGCAAACCTCTGGACTTTGAAGTCTAATTGGGAGGCACTTTTCTCTCCCAAGAAGTGCCATAGATGCATGTGGCTGCTCTTTTGGGTATGAGAGGGCCAAAGAAAACTCTCTTTATCAGAAGAGCGTGGGCCACCCTTCCTTTAGGTAGCCTAAGACTGTGCTGTTGAATCACAGGCTGCCTCACAAGAGCACCGTCTTCAGGTGTTACGCGCTGCAGGTGCATGTGGGTGGGGAGAAGGTACCAGTCCTGCGTGATACCCGGGGATTTTATCCACCAGCAGATTGCCCAGTCCAGCTTTGCCACACAGCCCATTTACAAGTGGACTTAAAATTATCACCCGTACGCTTATTTTCAAAATATTTTTTGCAAACTTAATTGTACATTAATTGTGAGCTGTGTATGTACTGTAACAATATTTTTTCCTGCTTTTAACCCTTCAGCCTCTCTTATTTCAATACTTGTGGTTTATAAAAATACAGTTGTGCAATATCTCTCTGTTAGAAGCATGACATGGACCGAATCTTGTTCTGACTTGTACCGTGCGCAGTTACGAAATCCAACGAGTCACGTTCTGTTGAAAGTCCTCCACAAAGATCCCTGTGCTCGTATAGAAAACTGCCTGCCCTCTTGAGTGCACAAAACAGCCATGAAACAAAGGCCGCTGCACATCCCAGATGCTGGGTGGTGTTCTTCACAGTCCTTTTCACATAAAACCGCAGAGCAATGACGATTAGTTGGGAGGGGTTGTCTTGTTCCTGTCGGTATGGATGCAGTGGCCAGAATGCCCCACATATGGAGTGCACCCAGGCAGTCGCTCCCAACCTAAACTGTTGGTGCAAACCTTATTCACCCTGCGTGTGGGAAGGGATGAGTCTCATCCTCAGCTGCTTGTGCACGATCATGTACTTTGCACCGCTAAGTCCTCTTACTCTAAGTGAAATATGTTGCAGCCTTATAAGGTTTTTCTAGGTAACCTGACATAATAGTGCATGAAAACCCCTTCTTTACTATTTTATGAAGGCTGGGTGTATTTTCAGACATGACCACATACATTTATGTTAAATCAAGTGTGCTGAGTGTGTCTGTATGCGGGCTAAGAGAAATGAATGCTCCAGCTGTAGGTGTTGCAGTCACCTATTAGCCTGAATTTAATTCCTAAATCTTTCTGTATTTAAAATTTAATTTAGCTACCTTCATGCTCTGCCAATTAATTCTTAGTTTCTTTATCTGTTTATTTCCTCAAGTATCTTCCCAATGAAAGATTAAGTGACACATTTTAACGAAGATATCTGTTCTTAGTTGTAAGTGTCATGTGAAAGTCCCTCAAGTGGAAATTATTACTCAGAAAGCTCCCTTCTGTGAGGACAGTTCTCACACATACAAGTTTTGGCAAGGATAGGCCCTCAGACTGCTGTGAGAATCCTTCCATGGATAAAGTTAGTGAGGTAAGTAATTGTTTGGAAGACTAAGCCCAGATACAATAAATGTGAACATGAGAGAAACAGAAGCAGTTTGCAGAGATGTCAGTTCGTGATGAATGTCAGTATATTTGGAAAAGGTACTTTACTCTCTGGCATTCATAAAATTCATACCGTAACTGTGTATTGTGTCAATATAAATATAAAAAAATCTTTAGACATTATATTTCTAGAGTGAACATAAGTCATATAAACCTCAGTGATTGAAAATAAAAAGAGATAGCACCAAGTGCTTGGAATTGCAAACAACGAAGTGTACAAAGCTTTGTTGATTTCCGTGGGACTACTTATATGATGAAAGTTACCTATATTCCTAAGTGTTCACTTTACTGTGTTCTAATAATGTCATCTTTCTTTTACAAAAAGCACTAGCTCCCCTTAAAAAGAGTAAAGTTCCTGCTAAGGTATTGATGCAGGAAAAGCCACTGAGTAGATCACTGGGTTACTCATTTGATAAGGGAACACACGTATGCATTTCTGTCAGTGGAGTCTTCTTTTAGGGCTTGACCGCTTGCACAGCCATCCCTAAGCAGTAAGTAGCGTGCACGAACTCATGTCAGGGAGACTGCTAGGAAGTCACTATTTTTTGTTTTGCTCACCTCTAGCTCCATAAAATAGTAACCTGCAGGTGACCGCTTCCAGTAGTAAAGCACCCCTCACTCCCTGCATCCCTGTGCCTGCTGCAGAGCTCAGGGATGCTGTCCGCCCTCTGTGCTCGGTTCGCGCTGTACCTGCTAAAGAGGTGCAAGACGACTGCACACAGGAGTAGAGAACTGCTCTTACCCATGTGCAGTAAGCCACAAGCAGCCTTTATTATCATCTTCCAGACTTTCTGTTAGTAGATCAAGCCAACTGAAATCTTTCTCACCAGATGAAAAATAATTTACAGATCTTGCTTTACTCGCCCCACTTTTGAGCCAACACTGCGCGTAAAGTTATTATTGCATAAAAGTATAAAACTACAGTACTCTGTTCACAAAGAAATTTACCGAAGAGGGAGAAGAACCTTGGGAGTGCCATAACGTTCTCCATTTTCTGCCCTAAGGGAACAAACCATCCCATACAGAGGGAGTGGGTCCAGGGCTATGGGTCTCGCAGATCCTTCAAATTGGGGAAGGTAAAAAGTGCTCTGGCTGCAGAGTCCTGTGGATGGACAATAGCACAAGTGGCCTGGAAATCACACTGGCAAAGCCTCTCCTCGTGTCATGGTGAACAGCTTACAGGGCCATTTGGAAAGCAGCACAGAAGCTGAGGATGGAAGCTAATGCTGATAAATCGGCCATTCCTTGCAGAATTCTTTGGAAAATCTCAAGGAACGTGTGGTGTCGAGGTTCTTCTGATTTCCCAGCCTTGAAACTTCCTTGTTTCCATTTTATGGAGGCTGCTCACGTGGCTTTTAGGAGAATTCTTCAGGTCATACTTGCTGCCATCCCACTTTTTGGTGTTTATGTAAGGGAGAAAAGCACCAGGCTGGCTTGTTATGCACTCGGAAAAGCCATGGCTCATTATGATTTGATTTCATTATGGCTAAATGTTTGCCCTGATCACAGTGTGAAGTTTTTGCACAATTTGCCTATCCTGCTGTCCTGGTTTCAGCTTAGTTCATTTTCTTCCTAGTAGCTGCTATAGTGCTATGTTTTGGGCTTAGTGTGAGAACACCGCGGATAACACATGGAGAGTTTCGTTGCTGCTGAGCAGCGCTGACACCAGCCCAGGCCTTTCCAGCTCCCCATGCTCTGCCAGGGGCACCAGGAGCCGGGAGGCGGCACGGCCAGGCCAGCTGCCCCAGCCTGCCCACAGGGCTATTCCATACCATACGGCGTCACGCTCCCTATAGAAACTGGGGGGAGTTGGCCGGGGGGCAGCGATCGCTGCTCGGGGCCGGGCTGGGCATCGCTCAGCGGGTGGGGAGCAACGACATCGGGCATCACCTGTTTTGTACATTCTTTTATCATTGTTATTATTATTTTCTCTTCCTTTGCTCTTCTATTAAACTGCCTTTATCTCAACCCACGGGTTTTAGTCTTTTTCGGTTCTCTCCCCCATCCTGCTGGGGCAGGGGGAGGGTGAGCGAGCGGCTGTGTGGTGCTTGGTTGCCGATCGGGGCTAAACCACAACACCTGCAATATTTGTGAATTATTTTCCTTAAAGTATTGGCTCCAGTTGACCTGTTCACAACGTCCTTGTTTAATAAATTCTCTTTTTCTTAACAGCTGTACTTAGCTGTAACATAGGCTTAGCAGTCAAATGGTAATCCAGCTTGTGTTGCTTATGGTCAGGAAAGATCAGGATTTAAGATATTTATTTCACCCCATAAATGAAATATTTCTGTCAAATCAGAAATATTATATGGTTTATGATGATGTTCTGTTAAAATACTTTTTGCAAACACTAAAAGCATTTTAAAAATTAGAATTTGAATTCAATGAATGAATCCATTTTCCCAGGATGTGTTACTGAGAATGAAGACCAACAATGTTTATTAACTGAGCCAGTCTTTTCCATTTTTAATGCAAAAATTGTAGCCAGGGGAAAAATAAAAACAAAAACAAAAACAAAAAAACAATTAAACAAAATGTTTTTTGATTTTGGCCTTGGTGCATCACTGAAAAAATCAAAAGAATTCCACAGGAAACTAAGGAAAAAATGTACAAATGATGAAAAGACTTTTTTTCAAACTAATCTGAATTTTTTAAGTAGTCTAGTTCCTCATTGTTTTCTCATTGTTTTTTTCTCCATCTCCAGAGCCAAAGAGTAGATTGGATTACTCCACATAACAGTCAGCAAAAATTCCCCTATTAATTCCTACTTTATGGAAGACCTGGTCCCAGCCAGAAATTGCTCATGAACTGTGATTCATTCTGAGTTGCGTTGGCTTATACCATCTCTCCAAAAACTGTCCTCCGTTGCTGTCTGCCATATGTAAAGGATGAGACCAAAATAAGACAGCATTGCCTCAGTAAGCCAAAAACAGACTTGCTTTTAATTTTATCATAAATTACAAACTTACAAACATGCTGTGTGACTGCTCAGTGGGTTTGGCGTGATGGGCCAGATACACGAGAAAGGAGAAATGTCTTTGTTCTATGCCATGAAAATTTCTTCCTGATACGTATTTATCAATACAATAATATCCAGTGCAAACAGAAGAGCCCTGCTGTTTGTAAATTATCCCCTTCCACCCTAAAAATTAATTTGCCATGTCATGAGTGTAACTCCATGAGATGAGAATGAGGAGCTGGGGGAGGACTCTGCCTTCCTCAGCATGGGTGTTTGTCCTGACATCTCTCCTGGAAGGAGTGGCCAAAGCACATCCTCCATGGAGGATGCCAACTTGTTTACCTATAGCAAAGGGATGACATTGCTGGTCTCTACTGGTGTGCTTTGCCACAAAGATCTCTGCTGGGCACTGTGCGTGTCGGTGTATGCTCAACGGCATACTATTAATGTGTGATCCACAAGGCTGATCTTTAGGAAAATTCTATTGCTTTCCATTGGAAAATACTGCATGTTGGATGTTAATCGTTCCTTCCTCGCAGTGTTTTAACCAACCATGTGCTATTTACATCAATAAACGAAGTGGTCTCCAAAAGGCAGCACTCAAATAAAGAAGAAAAACCCTTGCTTCGCAGCGGAGCATCTTGTGCCTCCTTCGGCTGCAGATGCTGACAGGCAACATTTGATCAGCGGTGACCGGCTTTGGTTTTGCTTTCTGTTTTCTGCTGTGCCAATGCCAGTGAGGGCCTGATTAGGATGCTGAGCATATCGTTAGCAACACTGCTAATAGGTGAATGGTCCCTGGCACTTATTAGCAGGGTCTTGCTGCGTGGTGAAATTGTCATTTCAGCGCAGGGAGCCAGAGCAGAGGAAGTAACAGGTGGTCCATCCGTCTGTCCGCGCATGTCCGCGCTGCAGCTGGAGTCACCAGGATGGTGGGACCAGTTGAGGTTCAAGGTCGCTGCTGACATTCAGCTGTCATGGCTTCATTGTCCGCATGCCTTCCCTCCATTGACACATTCAAGGGTACTTTATAGCCGGCACAAAGAGCCAGTCAATTGATACCATTGCACTCCCTGTGCACACAAACCGGGCGCTTGTTCAGGGCTGTTGATACAGTCGCACGTTTATTCATTAGCGGAGCTATTGAAATTGGGGCTTGCTCAACGCCGCTCCTAACAACGCAGGCTTGCCTATTTAGTCCAAACATTTAGCTATGTCTTTTTAAAGTTTTGCAGGGTGTTCTCTAATTGAGGTAACAGTATCTGCATTTTAATGCTAGGCCATTTGTGTCCAGTGAAAGATTACCTGAAGAACCCTGCCATTTACCATGCCGGTTTAAAATACTGGCGGCTGCAAAGTAAAAATATGCACAAAAGATGTAAGCAAGGAAAAGAAAGGCAGATATTTATTTGTTCTGAAATCCAATTGCTCAGAAATAGAGTCAGTGGTGAAAAAGGGGAAAACATAAGCTTGGGTCAGGGAAGAGACAGTGATTAGCTCCATTGTTAGGGGCCCTTTAAGCTTCATTGGTCCTAAAGAAAAACCCACTAATGAATCTATTGAAGGTTGCCAAACTTTGGAAGACAACTTAAGTTGTGGTGCTTATCGGAGATGTGGTAGTGAAGTATGCTGATACAGACAGCAGCAAATGTGCATCTTTATTAACTGTTTTCCTGCACAAGCCCCACAAAGACTGCTGACAATTGTTTGCTCCAAAAATGTGCTTTACCAGTAAGCGCAGTCCTTTAATTGAAAACTTTGATTTTTGGAAACAGTGTACAGAGGATAAAATATAAAATAAGGGAGGCCTGGCACTACGTGTGAGAGGAAACTCTTTTTATTGCTGTTTTCACAATGAGGCCAGAGGAAAGTTTGTTTTCTTTGATCTTGCTTAGGAGACATTTATTTTGGTGTTTGTCTTGATGCTTGATCAATGACTTGAAATGTGTGCGGCTGGACCTCACCACCACCGTAAACTTCGCCATTGCATTAGTTGCATTTCAAAAGCTATTGGTTGCTAAATGTTCTACTCAAAAATACAGGTTTTATCTTACAAAGCTATTTCTTTTTTTCTTTCCTGTCTGCTTTCTTGTGTACTGGTCGAGCTCCTTTGTCACAGCGCTGGTGCAGCAGAGGCTGCAAAATTCCCACCAGCGTGCCTCCTCTGATGGGGAGGGACCACCTCCAGAGGCTGCGAAGCTGCCGAGGCAGCTGACGGGGGTGCCAATTAGTGTCAGTTGTTGCCATCATTCTCTGATATGGACACCTGTCCATTGGGAACCAGGCTGATTCCGCCAAACTAATTTGACAGAAACCAATGAACAGGCACCAGCTGAAAACCGTCTCCAGTTACGCACTGGCTATCTGAACCGGCCTGATGAGGGCATGCCTTAAGCTGCGCAAGCAGAAGGCCGTGCATCGTTGGCAATGGTGAAACACTGCATTTGGCCCATGAAAACAAACATTGTCATGTAGGTAACAACTGATGTTCAGGTGGCGGTCTGCGAGGGCCCTGGAGCGCAATGGTTTTCTCCAGGTGAGGTACCACTGATCTACCCTCTACTGGGAGTCCCACCTGCCTCCAGTGGGCTTCACAATTTACCAGCCAGATCTCACCCGGGACTTTTTCATTTAATCTGGATCTCCAGTGGAAATCTGCAATCCCAACCTCTCCATCATCACTGGGTCAATTAGCAGGTTTTAAAATCACCAGACAGGACACCTGGTAACTTGCCTTAGCAGGAGGTCAGGAGAGATTTTCCCGACGAGTGGCCAGAAAGGTATGGCTGTGGTTGACAGGCTTTTTGCCTCCTTCACAGCCACCACAGGACAGACTGGTAGCCAGAGGCCCAGCTCCTTTAAACGTTATTGCTTAGATAGAGATCCAGCTTTAACTTGTCAATAACCACTGCAGCTGAAAGCTAAAAAAGCTGCTCCTCAGAGATACTATATCTGGTAGTAGATGGCTCCTTTGCAGTGCTTCTAAATAAAATTGAGGCTGTGTAACCCCACTTAGTGTGTGTAATACTTCCCTTGTATGTCCAAGGCAGTGAAACAGTTCCTGTATTCAGTCGTGATCATGCTTCCAAAGGTTCCCAAGTTCATTACCACGTGCTTACAAATGCGTAAGCCTTGGCTCCACATCACACTACATCAGTGAAGAGGTTTAACTCTGCCTTTTCTCCACTTCTGCCAATTTTCTTTAAATCAGTGCATCTCGGTGTATAGATGAAGCCAAGGATGTCCTGCAGCTTGCAAGAAAACTATTGTTTGAATTTAGGCATTGACCGAGTTCCTATCGCTCCAGAATGAGTGAGTCAACTTCTGCAACTCAGCCTTGCCATACATTTGGGTTTAACCTGAACAGTGTGTGTTTCTGGATAGTTTCTGGTTTTATGGGTTACAGTGCAACCTGGATACTTAAAAGTCAAAGTATAAATAACGTATTCTTGTGAGGATACTAACACATTGCCAAAGTGGTATTTCATGCTTCATCCACCCCCAAACCCACTCTGAAAGAGGCAACAGAAAAAAATAATTCAGTTTCATCAGAAGGAACACCACTCTGAGTCCCAAGGAAATGGAACCTGCTGCGTTGTGCATCTGGCTCTGCTTGCAGGATGAGCTTTAGGCAGCACTGTGACTCTGGTCCAAGATGCTCTGCAGAGAGCAATGGACTTGGACCCAGGTAAATCTGCTCTTTTTGCTATGTTTGTTGGGAAAATTAAGAGAAAGCAGAGTTAAATTACTGTGATGTAATAGAACAACAGCAGCAGCAAAGAGCATCAGTGTAGTACATCAAGGTTATCTGCACAACAAATTTTCCACCACTTTGTATGCATGTATGTGCAAATACAAATACAGTACCAACATCATAATATTACTTAAGTAGTGTATATGTGGGTGTTTTACTAGCATCAGCATCTGCATTTCTGGATGAATTACAAAGCCATGCTAGAAAAAAAAAAAAAGCCTAAAAGTAGGTTTCTGAGTATGATTTTGCCTGTTTTGGATGTGCTGTAAACCCAGCAATTCCCATTAGCATCAACAGGAGTAGCAATAACCAATTTTTCAAAAACCAGGTTACTTAGGAGTAAAATTTTCCAAAACCTCTAAACAAGTTTATAGGAGAGGTAAAATCTTTTGTTAACCAAACTGACACCTTGAAAAAAACAGGGAAGCTCTCAGATTCATGAACACTTCCTAACATCACAGACTCATAAGAGATATTAACTCTTCCTTGCTTCTTGCACTGAAGCCATCATGACTGCAACAAAATTATTATAAAATTGACTTAGAGAATTTAAACATTTTATTTTCATGGGCCTAAAATTAAGCTCCAGTTTTTGATTGATATGGCCACGCATGTTCTTGCTTAGGGCATTCCTCATTTATAGTGATTGTGTATTGGTATTAAGCTGGTTTCAAGGCTGTGTTGCTCTTCTGGTTCTTCCTATTTTCTTTTCTTTTTGTATTGCTTTCTGCCCTGAAAAACCTTGTATTTTAGTGGCTTTTTTCCATTTTTAGACCTAAATCTGCTACTGATAACATCGGTGAGACCTACGTCACTGAAGTACAACAGGCATATTGCTTGGATAAAACATATCAAGCAAAGGTTCTTCTTGTGATTTTAAAGGCTGGTTCATGCATAATTTTCTTTTGTAGTTTAACTTGGCTCCTCATTGACACAGCTCATTTCCACTCTTCTTAAATAAGGAGTAAACACCATAACGTATCACGCATTCTTCACATGAGGCCATTCATTAATAAAGGAATGTTTAGCTCCAACAATATTGCAAAAATAATGTTTAGCCTTTTGTAAAAGAATGACAGAGAAAATTTTTGTATTTAACAGTTAAGAATAGCTCTGGTTGTCTGACACACTGGTATAAATTATATCAGAAATCAAGTATTCTAAATCCATCTCCCTTTTTTGACCAAGAAGTCTGCATCTAGCCTTAAACGTAGTACTGATTATTTTAATTTTTGTTATAGCCTGCTAATGACACCAAGTCGTACTCATGTATTGTTGGAGGAAGGTTAATTAACAGTATTAAAAATTAACCTTCTGAAATGCTAACTGCAATTAGACCAGACTGTAACATTTTTGCTGTTGTAATAGACATATTTTGTGTTGTTCAAAACTAGACATTTTAATTACATTATCTGGTTCTTTAGGTAAACAGAAGTCATTTTTAAGACATGAAAGACTTGCAGATATAATTTCATTTTACCTTTCAACAGCACAGAGCCAAACGAAGAAGTTTACAAAGAAGGAATTTAGATAATACTTTGTTCTTGCAGAATAAAAAAACCCCAAACAAACAAACAAAAAAACAAACCAAAAAAACAACTAGGGGGTTGGATAGGGAGGGAAGAGGCAAAGGGGGTGGGAGCAGCTTACTATGCTAATAGTGCAATCTTTCATGGAAGGATGCTGAAATACTCTTTGAGCTAATTTTTAGTCTAGAATGAGATTTATTTGATGGTTTTACCCAGTAATTAGCAAGATCCACAATCAAGACAACTGATTCTTTTCTACTGGGGAATCTAAGAAACTGAGTGCATCTGTTAACAGTATACAGTCAAGTAGTGTGCAACTGACTTGCTTTGTCATAGCATTGCTAGTAGTGCCTGATAAGAATAAAAAAATAAAATAAAAAAAAAAAAGCAAGCTATCATTGTGTTAATGGCTAAGTTCATGTAAAAATAAAGTAATATTTATCCTGGAGGAGTAGTAACTGTGTTGTACTACTGAATTTGGTGGCCCATGATGTTAGCAGTGAACACCACCAGACATGCTGAGCTGTGCCTGGCATAGACAAGTGGCTCGCGGTACCTCAACACAGGCTCAAAATGAACCAATTTTTGGTATCTGCATAATTTGCCATTTGTGGATGAGTTTTAACTCTTTTTGGTGTTCTTGTAGCAGATGACTGTGTTGGCATCTTGAATGCTTTGGAGTTGTTTATTGTTTGGCTTGTTGCTGATGGTTAGCAGAAGAGACACTTTCAGGTTCTGTTTGAGGAACCTCGGGGCTCTCTTTTAGGCAGTTCAGCCTAATGGAATTAAGCCTGACATGTTTCAACTCTATTTCTTTATAAAATAAACATAAAACAATGGTTTAGATTTCTAATAAAGCTCTTGAACCGTGCGAGACTCAAACTTTCCCTGTTTCTTTACACGTCTGTAAATAAAGACCATAAAAGAAGAGTACAACAGGATAAATCAACACGAATTTGAAATCCGCTGCAGCATATTAAATGGTGCAGTCTCACTGAAAGAAAGGGCGACCCCGCGGCTTCTTGCAGTTTGAAGCTAATTGTTTTCGTCAGGATGGGAACGTCTGGAAGTCCACTGCAGTGTCCCACCAGCAAGACTTCAGTAACTGAGCCAGCCTGCAGAGAATGGATCCACTTTGTAGCAGCACAGCAGGCTCAGACACCATTGATTCTGCTCTCCAAACTGTCATGCATAACAACTTCATTGTGCTAAATTGAACTTGAAAGCGACCAAAGGCTATGAGAAGGAGAGGCTATGAGAAAAGCGTGCTGTCAGTGCTGGCAAAGGCTGACCTGGAAAGTAGGCTCAGAGACAGGAGAATAAAAGACCAGGGCCCATGAACACAGCATATTGTTTCATT
>VZTL01035834.1:0-44101 GCA_013400535.1 Scopus umbretta | reverse complement strand
TTTTTTTTTTTTTCTTTTTACAGATGATGAAATTTGCTTGGGATAACTACAAACAATATGCACTTGGAAAAAATGAACTGCGACCGCTGACTAAGAACGGCCACATCGGTAACATGTTTGGTGAGTTCTGATTCAATTTTAGAGCAATTTCGTTGCATTTTTTTAAAGGTCACAGGTCCATGTCAGTTCCTTTCTCTGCAATGCAGCGAGGTATCTGTAAGAGCTTTGATCTCTTTCCTCTTTCCATTTTTATGAAGTGAGGCTTAGAACACATCTGCTAGGGGTTACTTGCTCATATTCCATTGCTGGGAATCTCATTCCTACAGGCATCTCTCAGTGCCCAGCCTGTATCACCTCTGTGTACAGATCTAGCACCAAACATGTCTGAGAACAGTGCTAAAGCCAACCAGTGTCTTTATTAAAACATGAAATCAGTCCAAACCTGACAATACTGCTATTTGTCTAAGCTGGTGGACATCAGGACCTGACCAAACTGAGCATTTTCTCTCTTGTTTCTCCACTGTTGAACAAAATGTGAATTCCATGAAATGTTGAATGAGTGAATCAATATTAAAGGCTCTTTTATACTATGTGCTCCCTGGCTTGTATAATTTTACTTTTTATCAGATTACCTTTTTTTATGGGAGCCACGTACATAATTTCAGTGCTGTTCCCCTGCTTGTTCTGGTGGGATACTTGTTGACTTTCTGGGATATAAATTGTCTTTTCTTCATTGACACTCAAAGCGTTTCCCTGCTCTGCTCACTCTGCCGTGGCTTGGCCTTGCCTGCAGGGGTTGTGCCATGGTGAGAAGGTGCAGAAGATGGAGGAAGGCCAGCAGAATCTCTTTTGGTAGCCCTTTCCCACCCCTCCTTGGGGAAGACTTGCTGTACGGAGATCTCAGCTTCTTTCCACAGGACTCTGTTTTGCAGAGATTATCTCCCAGAGTCCCTTGCCCAGATTAGGGTGGAACTGAGTTCTTTAGTGGGCAAATTATCTGTGATCTTTATTTGCTCAGGGCAAAGGGATTAGACTAATTCAGTATGAAGAAACACTGCCATTCCTCTTTTTGCACTCTCTAGGTGTCCCTGTCCTGCTGCATATCAAGTACATGACATGGGTGTGATCTTTCAGACGGTAGATCTGGAGATGTACTGCTTTGTGTGGAGAGGCCTCCTATGCAGGCCTCGTTAGCTTTGGGGAGCTGAGAGGTGTGTGTGAAAATGAAGGTTTGAAGGTGGAAATAGCAGCATGTGTCTTCTAGGATGGCCAGAACCTTGCAGAGTGGCAGCCCTGTTTGGCCTCTGGACTGCAAGGGCAGATGGCCCTGAGGGAAGTGGCAGAGGAAGGGCTGGCTTTTAGGTTAGCCACAGCATGGGGAGAAACCTTGGTGTTCCGCTTGTGGTACCACCATTGAGTCATTTTATTGCCGCAGATGAGGCACTTGTCTCTCTAGTTCCTCCAGAAGTACCAGGAGACTTAACTCACATCTGGTTGTGCTATACTGTAAGTTGCATGGAAGCTGCGTTCACAATTGCTAGGGTATCTGGAGGAAGCAGTTTTGGAAGCGTGCTTTGTACTAGCACAGGCTGTGTATGGCCAGCCACTGCTCTTGCTCAGTCTCACTTTGTCAGGAGCAGAACTTTGGGTTTGTTCGCCCTCTGCCTTCCTCTTTCAACGCCCCAAGAATACCCAGGCTTCTTACTTGAGAATTTGCATTAACTTCAGCACTAAGTTAAGCATTTTGCAACTTTTCCATTCTGGCAAGCTTGTTGAAATTCCTTAAGGAGCGTGCCTGTAGACAGACAAAAATATTGAAAGCTTTTAAATGCATTTATCGTGCTAAAACAATTGGCAGTACTTATGCTTGTTTGTAGCGTNGAATTTGGCAGTCCTTATGCTTGTTTGTAGCGTGCCTGTGAGCACTCTCAAGGAAAATGCTGTGGAGCACAAGGATTTGCAGACAATTGCAGAAAAGAAGCTACATGGTACATTTCAGCCTCTTAATAGGCTTTTCCTCCTTTTAACTGTGGCTGGTAAAGAACGGAAGCATTAGGCAAATCTGTTGCTGCAGCCCTCTATCCCTCTTGTCTTCAGAGGCTTTTAGAAATGAGGACAGGGCACTGTTGGGCACCTTCATGGTTGCCCATTCCCCCTCCTGTCATATCATGCATCTTTTTATTCCAAACTACAGGTGTAACGGAGGCAAATCGGGTGCTCTCCAGGCTGGAGGTGTCAATATTAAGCTGAGATTTCTCTGCAGCTTCTTCCATGTGGGAGGGAAGAAATCTCTTTTGGGCTATTTTCAAGTATGTTTGTGTGCATGAAAAGCAATCGAGTTCTTGAAGGGTGATACATTTTCCTATTGTGGATGTGATGCTCACTTGCAGCCTAGCCTTCAGTTTAGCAGCCTCACCCTGGGGGAGACAGGGGAGCTGCTCTTTATCAAATATTCTCTCTAATCAAAATACAAATACAAAATAAACATTCACCTTGTGCTCCTACATAGCATTCTGTTTCTCTTAACAGCCATGAGCTGGCATCTGTCCCCAGCATCTGCCCTGATAGCAGGAAAATTTATAGGCAGAAGAACTCTTGTATCTCCACCCTACTTCATCTCCTTTCTCCTCTGCCATGGAAGGTGGCAGCTCCCATCTGGGAAACTATCTGTACAGTTTCCGTACTTCATACCCAGAGATCAGACTTGCCCACTACCCAGGTAAGTGCAAGGCAGCTACATACACTCGAAGTCAGCGTTCCCACTCTCTTGGACTTCAGTCTGGTAACTTGGTCTTATGTTCCTGCTTGTGATTGACGCTCTCCAGATCCTATTCCCAGGGCATCAATTTCATCAAGATTCTCCTGTGTTCTAGATGTCGCTTATTTGTACAGAAGTCTTCTGATTGCTGTCATTTATAGTCATTGCAACTTGAAAGCCCTTTCCTTAAACCCACTAGCTGTGGTTCTTTCATAAGCATTATTTATTCATCTGTGATGCTTGTGATAAGATGTGCCATGCTAAACATTCCATCCCATGCCCCTCCAGTGGGGTAAACATGTTTTAGACTTGCAGCCATTTCAGATGTTTGATAATTTCCCTAGAAATTATGCCATGGAAGTGGGCAAAGCACACTACTAGGGTGGAAGGATGAACTCTGAGAGTAAAACCTGCACCACAAGGTTCCAGTGTGAATGACGGCACAGCTGTGGGGTTTTCAGAATTATCTGCAAAATTTCTCTCTTCACTTAAGCCAAGTCAAGAAGACATGCAGAGTATCTGGCCACTGTTAGAATCAGACCCAATACATGCTTGTTTAGGAGAACTGTTTAAGAAAAATGTCACAGCTGGGCTTGTGGCTAAGGGTGGAGGCTAGAGATCCGCAAGTACCTATTCTGTTCTCTGTGCTCATCTAGTTATTTTAACCCTTCTTACCCCAGCATCTCAGCATTCCTGTCTTTGATGTTGTGAGCATTAAATTAATTGATGTTTGCAAAGCATGTTGAATTCCTTGGAGTGAGGCTGCTGGAGAGGGCAACCGTATTATGTAGCGCAGCACTTGAAATGCACCTGTCACTGTGATATCCAGCATTAGATAGCTGAATTATTATTCTGCCCGTTCCCTGGGTCTGTCATAGCCACTTATTTTTCTGACAAAATGTTTTTAAAATCCTGTTAGCCTTACAGAGTTTCTCTAGCTATGGGAGAGTGAGCTGGCATCTATTTCTGCTCATGCATCAGCTGAATTGTCAGTTACATTTTGATTGTACAGTCTTTTAACAATGATAAGGTAAGAAGCCTGATTTTCAGATATCTCTTGAAGTGTGCAGTGCTGGCAGCAGAAGAATCCTTCTTTGACTTATAACCTGAGCCAATTTGCTCTGAAATCAGTGACAGCAAGTAAATACGGAACCTTGCTGTGCTGTTAGACAGTCATTTTTCACCACCCAACTGCACATTAGTGTATTAATTTTAGTATAAAAATAGCAATTCTTAACTAGGCTTCCCCCCCTTTTTCCCTCTCTCCCCACTTGAAATCATGCCTAAAATTATGAATTGCCTTGTCACAGCCATCGGTTCTCTTGGCATATGCTGAATTTGTGCATCATTGTGAGGTTCAGTAGCTTTATGTGAATCCATGTGACAACTGTCACATCTAGGACACAGCCAGGTCACCAGAACGGGATGGCAAAGATCTGACAGCAGCTGGATCTGAAAGATTTAAGGCATTTAGAGTTTGTCCTCGTGTAGGACCCTCCATGTTGTTCCACACTTGATTGCTTCATGACAGAGTACACAGGGCTATCTGCACGGGCTGGATAACAGTTCTTGGAAAATCAGTGGCTGCTTAGGCTGAGTTTGTGTACTCAGCTCAGACTTTGGCCTGAACTGTCCCGACAGTTTGTTTTGAAGACAGGAGGTCGTTGGTCTTGGTTGCCTGGAAATAGTGCTATTTTGGCTCTCCAGGATAAGAGAGGGTTTGAAGAAAAGTAGTGGCCACATGAATGTATACACAGAGGCCTCTAGAAAGTATCAAGTTGATTGTCTTGAGATTCACAAACCGTCATTTTTTTTCTCCCTGGCAAACGCAGTGCTATCCTACCAGACTTTCTCACTGCACTGTGACACTGTGACCTGTCCAGTCTCTGATCTGGATGGAGATTCAAGTAACATCTCTCCACTGGACTTACACCACCAAGCTCCTTTCACAAGAACTTGTGACAGCAGCTAGGGTGCTCTTTGACCACCACCTCAGGTGCCGGGCCCGACTGAACACAAAAGGCTCCATGTCCCAGAGTTAGTCCCTTCAACCATCCAGTTTTGCCAGTTGAGCCAAACATTTTCCAAATAGCTGCTTCCTTCATCAGTGATTTAGCTAGGAAACCATGAAGCAGGCAGGAAATGTGCCCACCTCAATTAGAAGCAACATGAGTTGATGTATGAATTAATATTTAACATGGGAAAGGTAGTTGGATGAAAATATTAATTTAGCAACATTCTAACTACTAGAAGAGAAATGGTAACCTCCAATTGTGCAATCACTTGGTGCAGCTTTTCTGTTCTGCCTATGAGTCTCTTTCCCTGTGATCACAAAATTACAAAACCCTGGAGTGTCCTTTTATATGATTAAAATAATAATAATAATAATTGCTCTCTGAATTTGTACGCTGGATTATTCCTGCTGCCTATTGCACATGACTTTACACGGTTGGCTCCATGGGCTCTTTAAGGAGAAGAATATATTTTAATGAAGATGTTGCTGGAACACTGTTGTTCCCTGGCATCATCCTTTTTTTTTTTTTATGTATAACGTTACCCAGTTGAGTATTATTTTCAGGAAGGGCATTCTGAGTTGATGTTGGCTTTTGCTGTCACTGAAATCTGTAGCAACAAAGTTATTTCCTGTCAGCAGGAAGCAGTGAATCAGGATATCCTCCAAATATCAAACTCGGAGATTGGTTGCATGATTCATGTTAGAGCTGACATTTATTCCTGTTACGGGTTTTTTTTTTCTCCTGCTTTCTACCTGCCAAAGATCACTCCTTCCAGACACCAAGGTTATCATTAATACTGTAGGGGATCTGTTCCTGCTCTGCTCTCACCTTCGGTCATGCTGAGAATGGTGGCTTCCTTCAAATGTGCTGTTGCAAGCATTAGCTCAAACATCAGGGTTCCACTGAACCCTAAACCTCACACAGAGAGATTTAAGCTTATTACAGTGGCTCAGCTGACAGGTAGTAACTTGTCAGCTTGAAATACTCATTTAAAAAGTTTAAACAGAAAAAACATATTAATGTCACATACAGTGGCCTAGAGCCTTCTTCAAACACCTTTGCTATCAAGGCCCTTCTTCTGGGGCTGAGCTAGACCTGGTCAGCTCTCTTCTGGCAGCCATTCTTGAAAGAAAAAATTGATTTGAACCAAATAGATTCATCTCCCCTCAGCTGAGAATCACATCTTAGAAAACAAAAATCAAACTCAGACAATGCGGTGGAGAGCAGCCTTGGCCTAAGATGCAAAGCACAGAGGCATGTTCCAGTGTGTCCCTGTTAGTGTTCAGCCCTTTAGATATGAGGACAGCTGCGAAGACTGGACAGCCAGGGTTTGGACTGGGCCTGTCTTTAGCAGGAAACTGGGCAAACTTCACATTGTCTCAGTGTAAAAAACCATTTATCATCCCAGGCATCCTCGTGAGTTTCATGAACTTTCCATTGACCCTGAACAGAGTTTTGAGTTTAATGAGGCCTAAAAGTAGGAGAGTGTTTTGGGATTTGTCAGAACTGCTTTGCACAGCAAAATGGAGGAGAAGGAAACAAAAAAAAAAATCAGAAAAACAGCCATTAAAGTAGCAAATGAAAGCAGAGGAAGAAAGAAAATCGTGTTGAGATGCTGTGACTCGAGAGTGTTCTTTGGGACCTCTTTTCAAGATGCTGAGGAGTAGAACGTACACTGGTGTGGAGGAAGCAAGCCACGCATGAGCAGCCCCGTTACCATGTAGACAGGGGAACAATCCAGGCTGTAACTATTTTTTTTTTTTTTCCTTTTTTCAGACTCTGGGGGCTGTATTCAAAATACAGTGAGCTTGTTTTTAAGATTTTTTTTTTTTTTTAATCACCCCATTATGGATGTTGTTTGTGCCTCATTCCGGCCAGTAATTATGCGGAAATAATTGTCTAATCTTCAGAGATATTGAGCGTGTGATTAAAAGGCAGCCAACTGAGAGTGGGTGTAGTTGGACTGCTCACCGATTCTTCTCTGGATTACGGAGGCGTTGGTGGCAACTCCACAGCAAAAGCTGAGCTGGAGGTTTGGCACTTCCAACTGGCTTGAACTAACATCCAGCATCCACTCCAAGGATCTTAATGGCACCCCTCTGTGTTGACTTGATAATAACACAGAGTATGCAGAGTTGAATACCAGACCTGAAGCTCCTGACTACACAGATACCTCTGCTTTGGTCAGAATACATCCTTTAGAAATGCTGAGGGCTGTTTGTCTTCTAGCCACCACTTACAGTCAGATGCTTCACGTAATTTCTGCTGCAGACGCAAACCCACCTGCTGACACGCACTACCAGAAACTACGTAAAAAAGCAGAGCAAGTTAAGAATATTTAAAAGGTGTACTTTTAGCCATGCCTTTTTACGTTGGAAATATCTTGAGACTTCTGGTTTTCTTATCTTTATCCCTCTGTATTTAGCTTTTCCTTATTTATTCAGAGGAGATGGGTAGCTATAAACTATGTAGCAAAAACTGCACTTATCTTCTTTGTTTATAATTCGCTCCTTTTCCGCTCTTGAAACTTCTGAAGAGATTAGGCAGGTTCAGAACTGGCTTTGCTGTGTTAGATTTCACATTTAGAACTTAAGTGCTTTATCATATCTTTTTTGTGCTACTGCTGAGGTTTCTTGCCACCTTCATTATGTATCTCATTGGATATTCATCTGGATTTAGTGTTAGATTTTGACATTTTTCTATTCGCCTTCAGGAGATTGCATTTCAAATGGCTCCTGCTACAGAATTTCCTTTTCTACAATTTCTCCAGGTACTCGTTTCCAATATTTTTTTTCTTCATCTCTGCTGCCTTTTGGGACAAGGGAAGTCTCTTACCTCACTTAATCAGTAGGTTTAGCGTCATCCTATAGGACGTCAACTTTCAGGTTTGTCACTGGTTTCAAGGTTGGATCTATGTGTTCAGAATATTGTGGTAGGCATTTGTCATTTGAAGACCTTTATACTTTTAAAAAATACTCTCTTTTAGCCTCTCAGGATTGTTCCTGTCTCTAGAGAGAATTTTTTGGAAGTTCAAGAAAATCCCTTAGCCTTTGCTTGAGGCATCAGTGTGAAAAACAGGGAGGATTTTTTGGACTTACTAAAATTGTTCATCCTTCTTCTGATGTTTTATTCTCAGAAAATCTACTGCACCCTAACACACTCTATATGCAGCTCCCAAAAGAAAAAAGGAGAAAGAACTCGGTGCAGGAAAATGAAGGTGTTTTGAGAGAAAGTTCTAAAGGCAGAGGTTATTTCCATACCAATTTCAATATGCCCATAATATCCTTGCTCTGATACAAACATGCAATTAAGAACACCTAAGTTACGCCTATTTCTCACCACAGTGCTTTTATCTGAATACATGATTACATAGGGATATAATTTCTTCACAGAGCTGGAGGATGGGAAAGCACAAATTATGTGCATACTAAAGTATAGCGTGGTCCAAGATCACAGCATTCCTGGTGATGGTCTTCGCAGCAGCCTTGATTTGTCTGCCTTGCATCTTAATTTCCTATCTCAAATCTGTGCTCTGTTCTGCAAGCAAGAGCAGATAATTCAGGAATGGAGAAACTGAGGAGCAAGTTTTTCCTGTACATGAGAGCAGAGAGCTTACTTTGACTTCACCGAGGCCTTCTTCAGGCATCTGGAAGTGGAAGTCGCCTTCAGGCATTAAAATTAACACCTTTTGACTAGGCTAGAACATTCCTTCTCTCTTGGCAGGCTGCATCCTGGTTGCTGTGGGAACCAGAATTTTTAATTTCCTGACTTCTGTGTACATCCAAAATTGTAACTGTGATGTACTCTGTCACTGAGGTAGCTTTGGGGGTTTGCAGGGAATCGAGCCATCAGAAAGCATTTTATGTAGCACTTCCTTTCCTCAGAATCACTTTGGTGCACCTCCAAGGGGCATCTTCATGAGCCTTTTTGGAGACCTGCAATTGTCATTCATCTTAGTGAGTAATCACAGAATAAAAAAGGAACAGTGAGAGGTCATTTAGTCCCTCTCTTCTTAAGGCATCCCTAAGCTACCCCACATTGGAAAGTCACTACAGGCATTCTGCTTCCATGCTTTACAGTTTTAAAGCTTGTACTGGTGTCTGACCTTGCTCTCCTGCAGAAAGTTAAGCTGTGACTTCTTGGCCTCTCCCCGTGGCTGTGGAGACTGGTTTACCATCTTATGCTTTGTGGCATCTCTCTGTGCCTTTGCAAAATGTTGCCAAGCTCCCTTCGATCTTCTCCCCTCAAGGCTGAGCAACCCCAGACCTTTCCAGCTTTAATTGTAGGTCACATTATGTGGCCTTCTCCTCAGTGCCGTTGCTCCCCTCTGAAGTCTCCAGATGAGCCAAATGTTTCCTGAAGTGGACTCCGTGTCCTGGCTGAGGTTTTGCCAGTACGGAGTGGAGTGCAAGAGCCCTTTCATGTCTTGCCTGTGACACACGCTATTTACCTGTCCTGGTTTGGGGTTTGCTCCTTTTTGGAACGTTGCCACATTGTTGAGTTCAGCTGAATTGGTGATCTGCTGTAGCCTTGGTATCGTTTTATGCAGAGTGCTGTCTAGCCATTTATTCCTTATGCTTTGTGGTTCATTGTTCTTCCCTCAGGGTGAAATACGTTGTGTGTCCTTATTGAATTGCATCCTGGTTATTTCAGACTATTTTCCCAATTTGCTAAGATTATTTTGATATCTAATCCTGTCAAGCAACATACCAGAGAGCATTTGGAGTCTTTCAGCTGGGATCTTGTTTGTGTGACTTTAACAATATAGGAGAGAAAAAGAAGAATATGGACAGATGGTTCCAAGTGATGGAGTTACCATGGCTTAATGTGTTCCCGCTCATCAGCTGAGACATAGTAACGGACCATTTGCATTCTCCTGACCCATGGCATGCACAAATAAAACCTATTTAGATTCTTTTGTCATTGATTATTAGGGAACTTAGCTCAGCTCGTGAGCAGTAACTTGAGTGCTTAGCAGTATCTGGACTGACAGCAGGTGTCCAGGCCCAGCACCTCCCATTCTGTTGCATACGGAACAGCATAATTAATCCTATTAGCTTTATTTTGAGGCAAAGGACGGTTTCATTCCTGTATCTGAATTCTGCTCTCACACCTGGGCTTGTGTTAAGGACCGGATCATTTCTGCGAACACGCTATGGGAGGTGATGTTTGCTTGTCTGGACTATAGATAAAACCACGTCAGGGATGAGCAGTTTTATAACCCAAACTAGAATGCACTGTCTGTTCTGCAAAGCCCCTCCAGAGCGTATCTTTTCTGCTGCGGGAAAAATGCCGTCTAGAGTTACAAGCCTGCATCTCTCTCCTGTGCTGTCATAACACATCTGGCACAGCCACTTTTTGGGAAGTGTGTTTGGAAGACAGAAGGGCACCTTCTTCCTGATTATTATAACAAAGTATCTCTCCTTTGAATTCTAAGATAAATTAGCAGTCTCTGCTCATTAATGGCTACCTATATCTCTCGTAGTCCATGGATAATAGTTGCAGGTAGGACGTGTGTATTTGTTTTAATAGGCCTGTTGGGACCCCTCACATTAAATGATGCAAGTCCTCAAGGAGGTATGTGAAGAAGCAATAAATAGTATGTAATCAGATTACCTTTAACTAGTCTAAAATTAATTTCAAATATCCAGAAGAGGAGAGACCAGCAATATTTTGCCCCACCAGTATTGCTGCTGTTGTCTTCTGCTTAACCTTCTTGAACCATTCCTCCCAGAATTACTCCTTGCTTGTCAAATTACCTGTCTTTGCCAGAAGTAATCACCTCTGCTGCACTGACATCTGAGCCTTGTTGCCCAAACAAAGGAGGAAACCTCTTTCCCGAAGGAGCATTTGAACGATTATTGCTTTCAATTTTCCACTGAGCTCTCCATAGCCAATGTAGTCTGCCTGCAATAGAATCTGTGTGTCATGGGAAACAGATTGGATACACGGGAGAGTGGATTTGCAGTATCTTTCCTGTATCAAGGATTGTGTTCCTGAGGCTCAGTCAAACATCTTCCTCCTCTGTGACACTTTTGAATAGAAACAGTTTGATTTGAGCTCCAGAAGGCTTGGAGTCATGCAGTGACGGGACAGTGTCTGTTGTTGGAAGATTGCTGAGTGATGAAAGATGGCTGGAGAAACTGAGGAAAAGAGGATTAAACTGGGGAGCTGCTGCCAAGTATTAAATACTTAAAAGTCAGTTGGCAATAGGTGCTTATCATATATCTTCTCTTCCGCTGAAGGAAGTAACTATCTGAAGGGCTGTTACTGTGACAAGCGATTGATTTTTTTTTATGCTGAACACCTTTCTTTTCTTTTTTTTTTCTCAGTGCATAATAAGAATATTGCTAACCTGTTCCCACCAGCCTGATCTCCTCCAGACACAGTCTACTTTGCCACATTCCTAAATGAGCATGAGCTCTCTTTTTCTCTCTCTCACCACTTGTTCAGGGGAGAGCTGCCACTGCTAGTTCAGTTTGAATGATAGACTTAATTCTTCAGGGGAAATTGATATTTGAAAAACATGAGTGGTTTGTAATCCAAAAAAGCTATTTCTTCCCCAGCTGGAACATATTCTGTATTAAATTTGATCATAGCAACCTAAAAGCCAACACTTCAAGATGCTTCTCTGTGATGCCAGATTTACCTAGAAACTGTGCAGCGCTATGCTAACACCCATTGTGTAGTGCAGGTGGAACTATGATTCATTATCACTTCCCGTGAACTCAGAAGATCGCTCCTGCTGACAACGAAAACCAGACCAAGCTATCTTGTGGGCCAGATATTTGGGTGATCTCTGTAATGCCAGTCTTCAAAATTCCTTGCCTTTGGGTGGGAGATGGGTCATACTTGTTCGGCAGATGGCTCTTTCAAGGTGGTGTTAACCTTTTAGTCTCTGTGCACAGTCTGATGTACCATGGGCTCTGCTTCTTCCAAGCCATGTGCTCCAGGATTAGTTGTTCTCCTGTTTCTAAGCATGTTTTCAGGGAATGGAACTTTTTCAGGGAAACAGCACTTTGACCTTTCCTTAACTGGGGCAAGTGTGACGGTACCCCACCCTACAGTGTATAGGACTAGGTTTTGGGTTGATTTAGGTATGAAGCTTACAGAGCAGCAGTAGCCTCAGCATTGACTTGAGTGATGCCATGCGTCTAGTAAAATGCATGGATTTCTGATGGATCTGCTAAATATTTCCTCCAGAACTGCAAGAAAATTAGCATCTCTGGGATCAGATAATTAATAGCTGGTGAGGTTAGTGGCCAGTCGGTAGCCTACAAAGGAGGGTCATTACTCTGTCAGCTATCAGAGCTAAATCTATCAGGAATTATGAAGTGGAAGAGATCAGGCATGGCACATCAACATAAACTGAAATCAAGGGTCGTTTGTGTCTTGGAGTGATGGAGGCTGGTTTATTGGGATCTGTGGGACTTGGCACAGTCCCCCTCTGTGTCTGTTGCCCCTGCTGAAGTGCTGACCTGCTGCAGGGCAGGACAAGTGCCAGGGAGAGGCAGAATCTGGAGGCAACCAGAACTAGTACGGTTAGTGAGCTGGAAGCCACGGCAGTGCCCAGCGTGTTGCCCCAAGACTCTCCATCGATGGCTGCTCACAGCTGAGGTTGGCAGGGGAGCAGAAGACAGAGCTGCCCATGGCGTGTTGCTTGGTAGGGCTGCCTGAGAGCCACTGGAGGCCAAGGGCTCTGTCGGGTGGGTTCTGCTCTTCTGCGTAGTCACCCCCTGGTCAGTGCATCAGGGGATCATGGTGGGGAGTATTTGGGGTGTGACCTTTTGACCAATATCTGGAGAGGAGAGTGAGGAAGATTTGTAAGAAGAAGACAGGAAAATAACCTTGGATATGAAGTGTTTTCTGATGAAGTCCGTGAAGTGTAGGTGCAGTGGTTTATTTGGAAAGCAAAGAAAAATGAGGTTGCTCAAAAGCTAATGGATTTTTTTTTTCAGTCTGCAGGAGAATGTGCTGATAAGAAAAGAAATAGATCTTTTCTAATTCTTGGACTACTTTTTTTGTCCCCTTTATCTCTCTCTACTGCTACCTTGTTGCTCAGATGTAATTTGTTTAGTTTACCTTAAATAAAGGGAATAGAGTTACTCTGTGTTACAGCTATCAGGTTCACAGACAAAAACCTCAATAAATAAGGCACAATGGCAAGGCTGTAACTCACATCTGGTGGTGTTGGCTTTGCAGGCTTCATCTGCAGTTATGTAGGTACCATCCACAGGCAGCTGAAGGACCGGGTTGTAATGAGACAATTGTGAAGACTTAAGGGAGACATTTTCTTTCTTCCTGAAAAGGTCTGTAACCTGTTTGCTGGCTTCATTTGGATATTCTGTTTAATTAATATCAGCTGAACAAATAGTACCAGCCCTGTCCTAGAGACCACTCGCAACTGGCTTGATCCTATTTGTAATGTGAGCAGATTGTTTTTCTACTTGAGAGTATCTTCTGAAACTGGATTGTATCTTCCACTAGTGATACCTAGCGCAAGGTTTCCGTGCTAGAGGACACTTAGGAAAGGAAAAGTTAAATAAATTGGTGGGAGTGTTTCTGCATGGCTGGCAATGCCATTCCACAGGGAAGATGAATAGCTAGCGTAAGGTGCTTAGGCTGAACAGGGACAAGAAATTCCAGGTCAGATGATGGCGGATAAACTAATGTGACCAACAGAGATGGTGAGACAGCAGCTGACTAGGGAACAGGCCAGTACACAAGGGGCTGTTTGCTTAGTGTTGGACGGGTAGCGTGTGCCTTGCCATCTATTGACTCTTGTTTCTTCTCTTGCTGTAACTGGTACCAAGCAGAACAGGCCAAAACTTTGGTCAGCTCGCTGCATCACGTTCCCTGAACGTGGATTTTTAAACCTTTTTATTTCTCTAACTGGCACATTATCTTTACTTAAACTCTTTTCCTTTTTAAACTTGGAGGAAAATGCCTCCTGCTTTTTTTGCTGGCAGAAGAAACTAAGGCCCAGAGTGGGCAGGGAGCTCTGGCCTAAACCCAGATCCTATCTCGACAGTTCCAGGCTCCCAATCACTTGTTCTGCCTGACCCAGAGCACTCTGCAGAGAGGACTGGCAAATCTTCGCTGCAAAGCAGATTTTTCAAGAAACGATGCAGTGATTTTTCACAGTTTACTTTGTTGCCAAGATAATCCTGAGCTGTGTAAAAGTCTCTGTGTAGATGTCCCCCAGAATTCGACAGTGTGCCACCACCCAAAAGCTGTCTGGTGACGTGGTCTCAGCCAGCTCCCAGGCTTCTTGCCCAAATCTCTGGATAAACGTCAAAAGTTCAGTCTGGTCTCCAAGCACTATCAGTGAGAAAAAGAACCAAAAAGAACAAGAGAAGCAGCACTCCTTTCTCTTTTCAAACTCCCGTTTTAACAAGGCACTGATTTTAATCAAAGCCAGTTCAATCCTTTGAAGCCTTCAGTACCAGCATAACCAGAAGAAGGGATCTCAGTGTTTTCAGTTCTTGTTTTGCCCTGCGTCACCTGCACCCCAAGAGGTGAAGATAAATAACCAGTAACAACTGGAGTCTTTTGTGCCTCAACAGTTAACAAGTTCATCATGTTTCATAGAAACTGCATCCTAATTTTTATTCCAAACAAGATTTCAGCACTAATTTTTGTTTTGACAAATATGATTTGACATAAGAACAGTGGGAGTCAAGACCTTTCATTTTTGATCTAGGTTTACATTGTGCTGATCTAAATTCCTCCCCCTTTTGCTCTTGCCTTTCAATTGTAAACTTGGTTATTAAAGTTAGCAAAAAGCTATTTGAAACTCTCTGTTCTGTAGCATTTAAACAGTCCTGCTATATGCAAGATTAAGTATGATAGCTTCCTAATGACTTGTGCTGTTCATTTTAATCATTGGCACAATGCATTACTGTACAGATTTTTTAAATGGCTTTGTTGAAAATGAAGGATTCTGTTTCTGTTCACTGAGAAACTTCATAAAAGATTGTTTGCCAAATGGCAGGACCAGGCCCCCTGGGTCTTAGTCTCTGTGACATTAGAGACAATATTCCTTAACCGCTTTGCTTGCTCTAGTGCTTTGGCAGTGCCTGCTGAATAGGTGTGTTGGTGAGGTTAGTTTGGGCTTCCATCCATCTCTGTGACAGACAGTTCCTAACAGCACTGTAACAGCAACAGCAGGGTTACGTGGCTCTCTAAATGCAGGTGATATGGCACAAAGAAGAATTTTATTTGAGGTAAACCTTGACATCAGGGAGATAGTGTTGAAAAGCTGGTGAAGATACTTCTGTCTCCTGCTACTTGGGAATCCTTGCACCATTTCCAGCATTGCAAAGGCAGTGCTCTCGGCACAGACTAAATTCGTCGTTATTCCTTGGACCTAGATAGCAAAGCTAGGGAGAGTTGAGACAGGGAGACTGCCTCGTTGCATGTGATGTACGTGCCATTTTGGCTTTGCAGTGGGGCAGCTGCCATTTAGATCATGCACCTGCAAGCCATCGTGCTTAGTGTCTCCCCAGACACAGAGTGGCTGTGGGAGTAAGGCAAAGCCATTGGTAAAAGGCATTTCTCCTTCCTGAGGAAGAGGGCTATTAAAGACCCCACTCTTAGCTACTCATTTGCTGAAGCATCACTTTTACAGCTTTTCTAAAGACTCTCAAGGGACAGACTTGCAGCTGGGAGCCCTTCAAGTCTCATATCTGGCCTGTGATACTCCAAGTTGGCTATTTTGGGAAGAGGGGAGTGAGGAAGGCGACTCTCTCTGTCCCTCCCATCACAGCTGCTCCACTTTGTCTAGAAAATCAAACATTTGCTGAGCTATGGAGGCTGAATATGTCATGGGGTTATGCTACTTGTTTAGCCATTGGGAGAAGCAGGTGCAGGTCTGTGTGCTAAGTCTGGTAGCAAAAGGACCTGAACAGCCTGTAAATACCTCACCCCAAGGAGGTATTTAATTTTAGCCAAAATTGCTTCGTAGAGCATGAGTAACTTCCAACACCTAAAAAAACCCCAACAAAACAAAACACCAAAAAACCAAAGCATACCCCCCCCTAACAAAACTGATTTCGGCAAAGGGGTGCCTTTTGATTCCCAAAAGTGCAACTGAAAAGTGATACCCATCAGGTAGGAGAGCTGGTTGGACTTTGTAGAAATGGAGCTGGAAAAGCCAGAAGGAAGAGCAAGGGCTTGGTTCACCTTGTGCAAGCATGCGAGGATGTTTTATGAGATTCTGGAGACTGGTCCTGAAATGCAAGCTGCTGTACTGGCTGTCCCTTCTCTTTGGGCCTGCTATTCTGCGCCCTACTTAATATAAACCCTCTGAGGTAGGATGAAGGTAAATGAATCGTGCTTTGTTACCAGTGAGTCACTCTGTTGCCTAACTGTTGTCTCTTCTCTTGTCAGTGAGTCACTGACACTTTATTAGAGCAGCTGACAGACCCCAGGCCCTGTTCCCACTGCAAGGAGTGTGATGGGGCTTTGTTTCGATGGCAGCTGGATAGGCTGAAAAGATGGCGAGAGGCTCAGGCTCCACGGCTCAGAAGGCTGATAGATTTCCTCGGTTATGTGCAACACTTTAGCAGTTTGAACTGATAGAGCAGGAGCAGGGCAGGGGAAGACAAACCGTTTTCTGAGCACAGCAAAAACCACAATCTATTTTCTAGTGCCAAGGGAACGAATTGAAAATATCCTGGATGCTCTTGCAAGTGCTCTGCAGTCTCTTTGTTTTTCATTTTTCTTTCTTCATAGTCTGGTTCTGTCCCTCTTCCCTTTCCTTTCCTAATTTTTGTCCTTTCCTTCAGTCCCCGCTCACTCCTCAATCATGTAGTTGCTGTTACGAGAAATCTACCCAGTACTGCGCATCTCAGCTTGCTGTTGTCTGCCTGCAGGGTGCAGAGGGTGGAGGCAGAGGTTCTTTCAAGCTGAAGGTTTTGACCTTGGCTGCAAGAAGCCATATGAAAAGTTGTGGCTTTCTCTGATGTGACTGTCTTCTGTTTTGTGTAGCTCCCACAGAGACTGAAGAAGAGCTAAACCCAGGATAATGTCACGGTTGCCTGATAAAAGACGATTCTTTCGTGTGAAGACTATGTCTTTTGCTCAGTAGATCATCTTACTTAGTAAAAAATGTAATCCTGTCCTCTGGGCCCTTTCTAATAGGGGAGCTCAGCTGTGCTGTGTGAGCAATGCCTGGATCAATGTTCTAGCCCAGGAAAACCTGTGGCTGTCCCTTGTTGTTCCCAGGCAAACCTGGGTTGTACATGTGAGCAGGTGCAAAGTGTTTGCATCAGTTGAATTTCACATGTGGAATGGGTGGCTTATGAAAGCTTCAGCAAGTCAGATGTAAACTCTTATTGCTCTACTAATGATCAAACGTGCGGTTTCTGTTGTGTACCTGACGCTGGTATGTTTGATTGGCCTGTTTCTGCCTAAATTGGTGGGTTTGATTTGCAGATAATGGGTAGCTAAAAGGAAGTTCACAGATGCAGCAGCAGTTGTGATTGTTACCACAGTTATACTTAGTCCCTGCTTGGTGCTTTGCTGTGCTTTTCAAGCCTTAATTAGCCCTTACATGTTTGGCAGGTGGTAGGGTAGATATTCTCCACCTTTGATCAGCCCTCATGGCCTCCCTTTAAACTATACGTTGAGAACAAAGCTGTTCCCTTTTCTCTTCCACGCGCTGGCTTGCTGGGACGCTGAAGGAGAGCAGGGCCGTGGGACGTGTGCAAATGGGTGAATCTTGTGCACGTGCCAGGGGGTCCCATCTGTTATTCCTAGGTTCCCCATTCGCCTGACTTGGAGCTTTTCACCCTTCACAGTCCTCATTCAGCTTGTGATCGGGACCACACATCTGTCACTTCTTGGCCGTAGTCCGTGGGCTCATAGTCAATACAGATCTTTGTGTTGGGGTCAGAGGAGCCCCAGGCTGCAGTGGCAGCTCTTCTGCCCTGTGCTCTGTAGCGGGTTCAGAGAGAGAGCTGCCCCCTCCCCTGGGTTGGTGCTGCAGTAGCCTGGCAGGCTTTTGTACCTGTTAGTTCCTTTGGTTGTTGAGGTTGGCATATGCCTTCCAAAGTGTTCCCCCTCTGGCCCAGTGAACACGCGTTAAATCTCCTAATAAGACTTCAGAATTGTGTTTTGTCTTATAAACTCTTGCTGCAAGCGGCTTTAACGAACCCCTAAGCTAGCAGGCAGCAGGGACAAGTCAGAGATAGAAGAGGACGAGCCCTTCTGTTCAGATTATCTACCCTAGACTAGAACAAGCTGCTATGGGCTTTATCTGTGGTTTTTAGAGATAACACTACTGTTAATGCCCGTGAAGGCTCTTCTGAGATGGTATCACTTGAATGCTCTTGTTCCTCCAGACTGGCATTAAAGCACATTCCCACTGAGGCTCTGGGGGTACAGCATGCATACAGTGCCATCTCCTCTCTGTGGAGTGTTCCATTCAGCACCTTTCACAAGCTTTATGTTAATTAATGTAACGTTTGTTAGTGATTTCTGTGGCAGTGTTCACAAGCGAGCCGGGTGGATGCTCGTTCCTCTGGGTGGGTGGAAGTAGGAACAGAGGAGCCTTGTTGCCTACATGGATGTCTCCATTCTTCTCATGCACAAAAAAGCAAATACACTTGTGGCTTGGGACGGGGTGGTACAGGCCCTCCTTCAGCTCAAGAAGAGATGAACCTTTGTATTGCTACCATGAGCTTCTGCTTCTGGTGTGCTGCTGTTCTCTCACAGATGAAACTCCAGGCAGAGACCCTGCCACTTGCTGTCACAGAGCTGCCGTGAAGTCCTTTGGTTAGAAACACCCCTAGACAAGCATCCTTGCGTTCTGCCTGAGGTCCCAGTTCTTCCCACTGGTCCCAGGGGAGAGTTCCTCTTTGCCATTCAGAATGGCCATGGCCTCCTTCTGGGCAGAGTAGGATCTGATGTGGATCCCAGAGCCATGTCCAATAGACACACGTTCCCTTTTGGCCATCAGCAAAGTGACCTTGCCTCTCCCGAGCGAGGTGTTATCTCCATTCCAAGCCAGTTTTGCAGCAGGGTCAAGGCAGGGCTTTTCATAGCACACAGGGCCTTAGATTTGTGGAGGCAGGTAGTATCTCAGACAGGGAGTCCTGCTTCGAAGTCATTGCTACCATTTCTGGGTACTTTCAGAAGGGTTTATTCTGAGGTTTTCTTGGTTTCTACTTTAAAACTCCCTTGGAGGGATTACAATGAAACTGAACCAGTAATTTAGAGAGGGGAGTGTCACCAAGAGTCAAAAGTGACAGAGTGGATTTTGATTCCTTTTCCTTTTGAAGCTGCTTCCCCTTTGATTATATCCCTCGCATTGTAATGTGTAGATCTGGAAAGGTGATTATTTTTTAACATCTCTCAAAATAAACAGCATGTCAAGCAAATATCACCACCTTTATAAATGGGTGCATATATATTGCAATACACATGCTAGGATATGTGTGGCACCATCTTTTGACAGCTGAGTATAATCAGAGCCATTGGACATTGTACCATGAGCTCTGTCATGGTCTGATGAAGTAGAGTCTGAGCAGGAAGGAATGAAGATGCTCCTGTGGCGAAGAAGGAACATGCCAGTGTGCACAGGGATGTCGAGGTCCTCCTTAGATGTCCTCTGTGTCCTGGCATATGACAGAGACACAGCAGTGAAGTCCTGATGCCTGGTTTGGTCCCTGCATGGTTGTGGAGGGGAAGGAGGTTCTTCTTTATCATTCTCATGAGACGGCTGAAGCTGACACGGTAGCTCTGGTATTGCGATAGACTTTGTTAGCTGCAGGGGAAAAAAGTCAGCCATGCATTTTGCAATTGCTTCAAAGCTGGTGCAGAAGAAAGGAAACATCAACAAGACCCTTGTACAAAACACACAGCCTGCGGTTCTTCAGATACAGAGTGTTTAGGGGAATATTTAAAACAAATGTTTAAAATGACACAAACCAGCGGGGAAGCAAGGTTTGCCCTCCACTTTGTCAAATACAGGGGAGGAAAGCTAAGCGACTCCGAGCTATGCTTTACCGAAGATCCGAGCATGTTCCTAATCCCTGATGCATTTCATGTATTTAAAGGCCTTACTTGCTAAAAACATAAAAGGCTCTGTAAATTCAAGCAGTATTTTTCACTTCAATTAATCATCCCAGGAAATTGTAACTTTATTGTCTCTTTGTCTCTGCTTAGTTTGAGCAAATCCAACTTTTCTCATTGTCTCTCTGCAGATTACGAAAGGCTTTGTGGATTATATCATCAAATTAAATCGAGCCTGTTAGTGTTCCTCTCAGAATATCACAGTAATAGGCTGTGCCTCAGGCAGCATTGCCCTTCCTTCTCTTTTTAAAATGTTTTGCCTGCATCCGTGTTGCTCTGAGCTGTTGTGTCTCTCCTTGCTAATAGGAAAGTGTATAAAAATCACATAATCATTAATATTGAAGAATCATTAAGGTTGATAAAAACAGCTCTGACTGCGATGATGTTGTTTTTCATGGTCACTGCTTTTGGAAAACATGCCATACAAACATCAGCTCAGTTGTTTTTTAGAACCCACCAGTTGATCTAGTGGCTGTTTGACTCCATCTATTGCACTCTCGGAGATAGCTCCAGCTAGATGATCATTTCACAAGCCTGCAGGAATAAATGGATTTCTAGAAGCTGTCTCTACTGCCTTCATACCTTTGCCACAGCCCCTGTTTTTGATGCAGACAGCATCCGAAAGCCAGCAATCTGTAGTTGAGCAGTAAAGTCTTGGTTGGGTTTTTATTAAAGCAATGATGTGCTGACTGGCTGAAAAGTGTCAAAACTGCAATCTTGTAACATCAACAAAATAAGGCAGGGTGCCTTTCTTGTGGGAGAGGAATGCGTAAAGCATAAATGAGCCCTGCATGAAATCGGTGGATCTGAGCACTATTCCTCTGGGGAAAGAGTACGATGTACATCAGACACGGTCACTTTTTTCCTTTAGTAAGAAAAGACCAAAGTCTTAAGGTTCATGGCACGACTCACCTTTGCCTTCCTCTCCCCTCTGCAGTAGTTCCTCGACAGTGCATCCAGCTGGGTTTTTCTCTCTTAAGCAGAACTAGAATGGAAGTAACACTGAAGGTATTACAGAAGTGCCAAGCCCATCTGAGGCAGGCAATAAAAGGCTGGGAAAGCTGGGGGAATTTGGGGTAGTATTTTAAATTCTGTCAGTGAGAAAAAGGAACTGACCTGAGCCAAATAGAAATATGTCTCAGGAAAACCCCTGTGCATAAGCGTGTGCGAGTCTTTGTGGTTACAGTGGAAAGGGAGATGATAGGCACAGAGCCGGTACAAGCAGTTTCTCCTGCAGAAACGAAACCTGAACCTCATCCAAGCGTCTTTGCTGCCAGAGGCTCCAAGAGGTCTGACTGTCAGGGGGTGGGTAGGAACGTGGCTGCACTGAGCAGGGTGTCGGGGCGGGGAACCTGCACCTGCGGCTTGCTGACGGCAACACAGAGGCAGCTTCACGCCTGTGTCCCTGGTGTGTTACGTCTGCAGAGGGATGACTGGTGATGATTCCAAACGGGAATCCTCCTTGTGAGGATTTGTGTTCGCTGAGTTACCCAGGAAAGTGGTGGTCTTTGTAATTTAAGCACAAAGGGTTTTGAGTCATGATGTGCTTCATACCCTTCGCTTTCCCGTGCTAGGAATAATTTTAGGGAACCCTAACAGAGATAAAACTCCAGCGTTGAGATGTTCCCAACCCAGGGTTGTTAACATCTCTCGTTTCAATTAATTGCGACTGCCACAAGATTGTTTGTCTACACAACCTATATAGTTTTCTTGGCATGGCATGCCGTGTCTTTCTCTCTCACTGGAAGTTCTCCTATAGTCCCATTTAATAAGAAAATGTTTGGCATACAATTTTTTTACATGGATGACATGACTGGTCCAAGTACTTGGTTGGCATTTGCTTCATCTGTATGTGTCCCATTGCCATCTGCTGGAGAACGGTGAGCCTGCTCAGAGGGACTGTTCTGTTAGCCAAAGGAAGGGAGCTGTCCCCAAAGTCGCCCGCTCTTTGTTCAGGATTCATTGAGAACAGCTTCTGGTCCCTCTGCTGCCAGATGAGGCTGTGTTTTGTATACCTGCTGGTAGTGGGAAAGCCTGGGTCATGGCATGGTGCAGAAGTACTTTGTGCCCCAGATAACAAACACTGCGTCAGGCCAGAATGATCCTGTCTTGGATGCTCATGCACAATAAAAATAAAATTCTTTTCCCTCACTTAGAGGAGGGTTATGCTTGTAACTGAGTTAGAAGCTGAATTTAGGTTTACAGCTGAATGAAGGTTAGGGGTGGAATTGCCTAACCATCTTGGCCAAGACAAGAACTAGAAAACAAGGCCAAGGCTTTCAGTCATGACTGGTGGCTCAAAGTGGGGACCTAGAGCTGTTCCTTGCCAGTATTTTCTTCAGAATTGTCAGGCCTTTGAAAATCGGGCCTCTCCAAAGCAACCCATTTTGGGTAGCAGAGCTCACTAGTCCTGTTAGAAGATCTCAGCCTAGACTGTGGCCAGTCTGGATCTCATCCAGACATCCCCAGTGTTGGGACAGGAAGCCGCTGCCTGTCCCAGCTCCTGCAGATTGATTTAGAGCTAAAGAACACTCCCTGAATGGGGCTTCATCACGCTGTTCTGTTTGCAATGCAGGAGGCCTTCGAGGAGCTACGGTAGTAGATGCCTTAGATACTCTGTACATCATGGAACTCGAGGAGGAATTCCAAGAAGCAAAGAAGTGGGTGGAGAAGAGCTTTGACTTGAATGTGGTGAGTCAGTTACTGGGAATGCCTGTCTGTGTCACAGAAACACTGCGTGTTTGGCCAGTTCTGATCACAGTCTTCTCTACGAATCATTTGGGGAGGGGAACTGTGAAGTCTGTGGGAGAAGAAACCACTCAACTCTGACTTCTTTTTTTTTTTTTTAAGGCCAAAGGGACTACTGTAATGATTCACCTTATCTTCTGCCTATACATGGCACAGGGTTCCAGCCAGGGGCCACCAGATCAAACTCACCATGTCTGGCTGAAAATGAGATTCAATGTTTAATATTTTTTGTTGTTTTGGTCTGGGTTATAAAAACAGTTGTAATTATTAGATACTCCGAGGAAGTTTTATTCATCAAAGAACAGGTTCTGTTTCATCTCAGTTAAATGTCTGCCTGTGATAAGACAATTTTTCTTTCTACGTGCTATAGATTAAGACTGAAAACTCTGATCTCCTTGACTGGGCCCTTTGTTGGTATGTCGTTGCTGGGACTTGGGCAGTAGGAGCGTGGCACCTTGGCAGCAAAGTGGGAGCACATAGTGAGCCTAGATTTGGAAGGAAGGGCATCAGCTCTAAAAATGGCCAGAAATGTTGCTCTCTGTGGCCCCTGAAGCTTTCCTAGCCACTTCTTCTTAGAGCTAGTGTTAGACTTGCTGGGGCTCTGAGTGCAACCCATGCCTTGCAGTGCTATCGAACCAAGGATGCTGTCCTTTATCTCACTTTGTGGTCAGGGCCCCTTGCCATAGCTCTGAGTATTGGTCTCCAAGCCAGCTCTTGTATTTCTCGTGGGAGAGCTGATGGGATCTCATCAGTGGCATACGAAGAATGTTAAAACCAGAGTGCAGTTCAAACTTTTATTTTTTCAATGCCAGCCTAGTTGTCTGTTGTGAAAAATGGTTCTCCCCATGGGAACAATGCATGCAGCTGCCTTTATAGAAAAGCATCATTTGGGAGGGCACGACTGGCATTCATATATTCATAAAAGGAAGACCACATCCGATAAATTTAGTGAATGCTCTCAGTACGTTACTGAATCGATAAACAAGGGACAAAATCAACTGGGAGATAATTTATCTGGATTTCATAAAAGCTTTTAATCTTGGCCTGCAGAATAGATTGATCTGCAAAGACAAGAACGAATGCTATGGATTGATTGGTAGAGTCAGAAAGCACAGCAGAGGGAGTGAAAGAGGGAAATTAATTAAAAATTGGCTCTGTATGACAAACTCTAATAGTCTAGAAAAGTGAGGCAGGGACTCCAAGGCCCACAAGCTCTGTTTGAAACTGGGTGCCGTGATCTGTCTCATGCAATTTCAGTCATCATCTCAAGAAAGCACTTGCTCTGATTTGTAACCTGCAGGTATTTGGAAAGGGCAGGCTAGTGCAGAGGTTCAAGTGCCCCTTTGCTCACTGAAAGTGCTGTGTAGGTGGAAGATCTTTCTGGGTTTTGGCTTTATGCATTTGCCTGAGGGTAGGAGTCATTTATCATGCAGATTCAACAACCAGGAGCATGTATTTTTTAAAGGCACGTTTCAAATGCAATCGTTTTGACATTTGGTGATCATCAGCTGAGTAGGTAGAGCAAAACTGGTTCCAGGTGAGTGGGTTCTTGAGCGATTCAGTGAACCATATCCATCTGTGTCTGCTGTCTGTGGTGGTGGGGCACATGGAGATCATGCAGTTTGCCTCTCCATAAGCATGCCTATGACAGGCACCCTATAGGCTGTGCTCCTCTCTGAGCCTGCAGACTGGGGTACGTCTTTGAATGACAGAAACTATCTACCTAATGTAGGAAGTGCATTATGTCTATCTAATGCATTGCCCCCTTCACAAGAAAATGGAGAAAGTAATTTTTCCATGTGGCTGTACAATTTTCTCTTTAAATAAAACATTTCAAGGGGCCAATTTTTGCCTTAAACTAACTCACAGCTTTTTGCGAAGCATAACCTAAGACAGGGCTGGATGGATGGACAACATGTGTGCCCTAATTGATTTACATATTGTCAGCTGGTGATAAATGGGCGGTTTGGGTGTTTCTCTTCCCTTCAGGCTCCACCTGTCACTGTAGAGCAAATAAAGTTTTGTCCAAGATCTCAGAGCAAGCTGTGTTATACTGTGGGTGAGGACTGTGAGACTTAAGTAGCTGCCTACAATCTGTTCCCCTTAGCTGCCATTTGTGCCTGCAGACTTTGCAGTCAAGTATATCATTATGTATTTTCAGAACGGAGAAGCATCCTTGTTTGAGGTGAACATCCGCTATATTGGAGGACTGTTGGCCGCATACTACTTAACTGGAGAAGAGGTTTGTTTCAGCAGCTCTGCATGTCTCTCACAGTCACCAATAATGAACTGAAAGGGTTCTCCAGCAGCTTTTCTCTGAGCATCAGATAATCCCTCCATAACAACAGCCTAAACCTATCATTTTTATGAATATCGAAATGCCACTAATGTTCTTTTAATTAAGTCTCGCATAATTACCTTGCACACACCGTGCATGGCTCATTTGCAAAGATCTTTTCTCCTGTGGGCAATTCTAGCAAGACATGTTTTCAGTTGGACACATTGCTCCCCAGTGAAATGCTGTTTGCAGTGATCTTTGTACTTGTTCCTTTCTATTCTAAACATAGGCAATATTTCATCAAACATCATTCCAGATTCTGCCTTGGACTAAGGAGGGCAAGTGATTAGTGGCAAGTGCTCCAGACTCTACCTGGACAGTCTCTCTGTCTCAGATAAAGCACCCTGGGGCACAGGGAAGGAGGGTGGCAAACTGCCAACCCATGTGACAGAGTGATACAGCTCCACAAAATGTCCCCTTGCCCAGTGGGTGTGGGCTAGGCATCACAGCCCTTCCTGCAGCGTGGTGGAGCACTGGATGCTCCTATCCCCCAGGAGAGTCCTAGCTAAAGCAGGAGGCTCTCACTTCCACTTTCCGTCTTTCTCTCCAGCCCGGCAGAGGCCAGGGCTTAATGCCATGATCTGCTTTGTAATGTGACTGGACTGGAATTTTACAGTAGGCTGTGGAGAGATGAAGAGATTATTCCTTTGCCCTGGAAGTCTTAGGCAAGCAGAAACTCTGAGTGAAGGGGGAGTTTTGTGAGTGAAGGAACTGGAAGACTGGCTCTTAAATGAGAGCTTAGCTCTCATGCCATACACTGACCGTGGCTGGGTGCTGTCCACCGTAATAGGATGGGATGGCTCGTCACTGCATAGTGGCACCATTGATCCGTGGAGTCACAAGAGCTGCTCTGTTACTTTAGTTTCTTTTTAAATGAGTTCCAGGAATGACTTCTCTGTGTGATTTCCCTCCAGGGAAAACTCTCAAAGACTCAGTGCCCCAACTCAGGGCCTGTCTCTGTCACAACTCCAACAGGCTTCAGATCAACAGAGCAAAAAGAAACCACATTAAACCATAAAACTCCAGCAGTGACCTCTTGAAGTACAGTCAGCAGCGATGCTCAGCAGCCAGGGCAGTGCCTGTCACATACCCAGTCAGTGTCACCAGGCTGAAAGGCAAAAATCAAGTCCCTGTCTCTTGCTTTCCCTTCTGAACCAAACCCCTACCTCCTTGTGAGTGTATCAAAGGTCTGCAGGCCCTCAGGAGAGCTCAGGTTTCCTCAGTGCTGTATTTTTAGAGCAATGAATTCCTGCTTTCTGAGACCTACTATGACAGCCTGGGCTGGTACAGGGGGGCTAGAGGTAAAAGGCTTGTGCTTTATCTCCTAAGTCACTTACAGGCTTCCCTTGATCAGGACTAATCTCTGGAGCAAAGATTAGTGCTTGTATCATTTTGTCCCAAAATAATTGTGTGTGGTGGCTTTGTGCTGCAAGGCGCCATAAGCTATAATTTGATTTGAAAGCCCAAAACTCAGGCATTAAAAATGGAAAAGGAGCAGCTTAGCCATGAAACCATGAATCCTTCCTGGAAAAGAGTTGCAAGTAAAAGATTGTTTGTTGGAAATCATGTTTTTTGCAACAGGAGATGGCACAAGCTAGAGAAACCCATGTTGTAAATCAACAATGCTTCACCCTAGAAAGATTTCTTTTGATTTTAATTCAGTCATTTCACCTCCTTATGTCCTCTGTCACCTTGGGAAAATGGAAGAATTTGTTCCCAAAGAGTACTCTCTGGATCAGTTCAGATCGCTGAAATTTGCTGCTGGGGTATTTGGGGTGTTCTGAGCTCTGCAGCTCTGGCTGCACTCATCCAGGCTGAGGGTTTGGCAGGGGACTTGGGGCTGGTTTAGGACAGATTTTTAGAGGACATTCGAATAGATACCAAAGTTCAGCATGATACTTGGTTCAGATCTACCGTGCGGTGGAACTAGGGCAGCAGCATACCTGAAACAGTAGATTCTTATAGTGCAGCTCTTCTAGTTTTTTTTGTAATGGTGTGTTTGAAAAAAGGGGATTTGAAAGAATCCAGTATGACTGGTATTCACAAGCAGTCCATCAAATATTTTTCCTTTCTTCTTCTTTTAACAGGTGTTCAAGAGTAAAGCTCTGGAACTCGGAGAGAAACTTTTGCCAGCTTTTAACACCCCCACTGGTATCCCACGTGGCGTCATAAATCTGGGCAGGCAAGACACACGTCCTTACAAGCATGTCATTTTATTACTGAATGTTTGTAAAAGACCAGGACTCAAGCAGGAACAGCAGCAGTTTCTCAGAGTTGCCCCCCTCTAGTGCAGATTCTTCGAGGTCATTTCTTTTGCCAGCTCAAAACCAAGAGGTGCCTTGGCAGAGATCGCAGGTGACTCAAGTTAAACCCAGCTGTGTTTTATTAATTTTGGGCTCTCTGCAGTTTCTTCCTCTACCTCTTGGCAGGGCTCCCGGCTGCAATAGCATTTTCTTCACTCTCATTTTCTTTGAAAGGTTATTTGTAGTCTGCAAGTAGCATGTGGTGCGCTCTCTGTATTTCTTGCAGTGTGCCCAACTAGATGCAAGTGAATTTATCCAGGCTCCATGGTTTGAAAAATTGGGAAAGGAACTGGATGGGACTGGCTGACAGTTTTGCTGCTAGAAGCAGGGGGAGTATACAGCTCCTCTAGTTTTCTCCCTACCGGCAGCACTCAGCCAGGTGTGTATCCTTCACTTAGAGCCGCCACATTTCCTGTCCAGTAGGTGACGTTCTCATGCTGGAGGGGAGCTTGGAGGCAGCGAACAGAGGCAAACCTGGAGGCTGGACTCCCAGTCTCTGATTCTTGCTAGCAGACAGTGTTCTCTGCCAATAAGGGCTCATTGGCTCATTTTGATGCCTACAAACAAATCCCCCAGGGTAAAAACTGCATGCCAGCTGAAACAGAGACAGCAAGAAATGTGGATTAACAAAAGCCTTTCATCCCCACCTCTTGCAAAACTCAGAGCGGCAGCCATGAAAATCATTATTCATCTCCTAGCCCAAATCTCCTGTTTGGCTCATGTCTCTCTGAAGTGCAAGACTTTCGAATGTTTGGCTCAGGCTGATCCATTGCTCAAATATCACTGTCGCCCTTCAGTTGTCTTATCTGCACGTGATCCCAGTGAAAATTGGAGCCACTACCATGACTTTAATTGTCTCTTTTTACAGAAGAGACATTCTGCTTCCTCTGTGGCTGATAAAGGCTCAGCATAGACTAACCTTTCACAGAAATGCCAAACCCGCCCCTGCCCTTTGTGAAAACAATTGAAACAGACTGTGTCTGCCTAGACATTCCCAAAATGTTTTGCTGATGACCTTGACTAAGAGTAAAGAAAATCAAAATAACATTGAGCCCACAATCCAGAACCCATATTACTGGCTTGAGCTCTGGCTTCAGGGCCGTGAAACTGCTGTGAGGGCTCAGAGTATCAATTGATTTAGGAGCAAGGATAAAGTGAGCTAAATCTGTAGTCTGACTACTGCAGGAACATGATGAACAGCCAAAGGCTGCAAACACAAAGGGGAAGAGAGTTACTCGGTGTGAGGTAGTGTGCGGAAGTGGAAGCAGAGGAGAGTGAGGTGATGCTGTGAGAGCACGCTGACCCAAATGTCAGGGCCAAACCAAAGCCCAGAAGAGTTTTGCAAGAAGGAATTCTCTCTCCAATTCTACTTTTGCAATGATGTGCTAATTCCAGAGAGACCTCATCATCTCAGAACGAGCAGAGTCTTGCAGCGTGTGTAGGCTTTTGTTGGTGGTAGCTTGGAGGGGTGGGTTAAGAATGACATGCAGAAATTTGAAACAAACAAAAGCTGACATTAATTGACATTAAGTCAATTCTGCATATACGTTTTTGAGGACCCAAGTACAAAGACAGCTACCCCCCGCAGCTCTTCCCGTAGCCAACTGGCTTTTTCTCTTCCTATCACCTCACACCACCGTTTCCTCTGCGTCCCCTTTCTGCTGATCTGCTTCCCTGTGGCCTTCTGTTTTCACACAGGCACTGTATCATATCTCACACAGGCTTGTTTTCCATCCTGCTGGTCCAACTGCCACATTGTCTGCCAGGTCCTAGAGTACATTGTCTTCTCACACTGCTGCTCTGTGCTCTTTGCCTGTGTGTTGCACTGTGATTTCTCTCCCAGAGCCTTCTGTTGCAGGTCCCTGGCCCCAGCTTTCCTTCCTATCTCCCCTAAACCTTCTGCACCTCCAGGTCATCCCTCGTCATCCTCTCCTGGTCTCTGTCTTGGTTTGGCATTGTTGTGCTGCTTTGGATCTTTGTGGAAGGAGATGTTTTCAGTCCATGCTTGCACTGGACAGTGTTTAAGGAAGACCCAGTTACCTGGGGGATAGAGAGCTCTGGGCATTTTCTTTTGTCTTGAAGACCAAGGTCGTTTAAATGGTAGTTTCCTGAGATCTTATAAAACAGGGCAGCTGTGAAGACCCAGTTTGTCCGGTCTGTAATGCTGAAAAAAATGTTTTCCTGCAGGAGGTCATTTCAGGCTCCTCTTTAACCCAGGGACACATTGCAGCCGTACTCTGTTTCCTCCAGATCGCCTCTCCTTGAGTTTTACTGTGATTTGTAACCCCAGGGCTTGGGTTCCTGGCAGCACAGTCCTTGCAGGCAGTGTGTTTGGGATGGAAGTTCCCTGGGGAGGGATGTGTCGGCCACTGTGACCCCACGTAGCCACTGTCACAACAAACACGGCCCCATTTGGCTGCTTCCAAGCACTTCTCATTTGAACTAGCTCAGAAGGCAGTTTCTGTTTGTGAGATCGTATTTGTTACAATGTCCCTTCAGTGCAGTAAATAAAGAAAAAGTAATTCACTCTTTATAGATATAAGAACACTGTAGGATTGTTTAGCACACCCACCCCAGGGCCAGCTGCTGCCAGGTTCAGCAGATATGTCCAACGCGATATTAATACCAGCATTAACCTGGTCAGACTGGAGGACTTTTTTGCCTGCACAGGGAGATTTCTGCCATAAACACTCGATGTTATTGGGGTACCCATTTTAGCTGCACACAGTGTTTTCAAATGAAAAGCTGGTGATACAGCCTCCTGACAGCTTGCAGGGAAGGCTGACGTTTGGCAGTGACTGAGCAATTTGAAACAGCATGAACATATTGCTTATCTAATGGCTCTTTTTGTCTGGAGGCGAAACAAACAGCTCTGGACCTGAAATGGTTTTCTGTATATTACAGGCAGGGGAAACTTTCCCCCCCCTCAGAAAGATCATTAGTTTTAGCCTCCTGTAAACAACAGAAATCCTTTTCTTCTAATAGCCAAGCTTTCAGGCGCCATCTAGTGTTATCCCCGCCCCCCCATCACTGGAAACCTGTTACCTCATCAGCATCAACCGCAACCAGCACTGGCAGAGACATGAAAATCAAAGCCACGTCACTTCTGAGATGGCTCAGCCAAGCTTCCCTGGGCCAGCACCTGCACAGGCTGTTTTGGGACCAAGGCATAAGAATTTAGGCCATTTTCATGTTTGTGTAGTTTTCAGAGAGGTGCAGAGCTATAATCTGTAGCAGTGGGATACAAGAAGGAAGCTGTCGCATATAAAAGCAAATGCAAGAGCCTCTGCCCTCCCACATCCTTTGGTTAGTTTTTCTTGAGATTTAAGGGACAAGTGATGCCCTCCTCATCCCCAGAACTGACTTCTTGCTTTGCTTCAGTGCTGATGTCTCTCTTTGCATGGATTTGGCAGGGTAAGGGGAGACAAACAGAAACTGAGAAGGGATCCCAGTACATCAGAAGCAGGGGCAGAAGCACTTTGTATAACTGGCTTCTTCAGACCGTGTTTGCCACCCTCTGTAGTTTTATGCTGGCCCTCCTCTTCTTGCAAGGCATGTGAGATGAGCACCAGTGGGGTACTTTCAGAGTCAGATTTATCCTGTACAGATGTTAAGATTCCCCTTTTTTTTTGCATTACAGTCAAGTTTGCCCAATGGCATCTTTCCCCTAGCATTGATGTTGCTGTATCCCTTGCAAGCAAGCATATGCTGGGAATGGCAGTGTCAAGTATACATAAAGAGTATGAGATCTTGTTGAAATAAGACGCTTAGGGATGGTCTAGATTCTCCATAAAATAGCAGACTTGTTGGACTTGTGGGACATTTGAGATGCAGGAGTTCAGCCCAGGCTACTTACAGACATGCTTTATCCCAAAGTGTCTTGTGTAGGGCAGGTCATCAGTGTTCCTCCAAAGTTTGCTTTGCTGATCTGTTTGAGAGGGATTACTCTCCCACAAAAACTGCAGTTTTCCAGCATGTGCAGTCTGTGTGTTTGCCCTATCCTAAACAATCTTTTGTAAAACGATTGCTCCATCCAGCTAGAACTGCTCCTGTGAGAGTCCTAAAAACGTCTAAAATAAGTGTCCTTTATGGGGCCCCTGTTGAGACCTGGTGTGCACTGCATGCACATAGCAAAGGCAGGATCTGCACTGGGGCGGTGGGGGGACCTCACGCTTTGGCTGTGTTTTCCTGGCAACGAAGGCTTCCTTTTCTCTCCTTACAGTGGCATGAGTTGGAGTTGGGGTTGGGCATCTGCTGGAAGCAGCATCTTAGCAGAATTTGGTACCTTGCACTTAGAATTCCTGCACCTCTCGGAGCTCTCTGGCAACCCGGTGTTTGCAGAAAAGGCAAGTACTTCCCAGCCTGGTCTTCAGCAAATTGCTCTCTTCATACTCCTGGGGTCAGTGCTGTAGCAGAGCAGCACTTTGGGCCTGCAGCAGACAACATGCCCACAAAGCGTTCCTTCTCCCCAATACCAGTACAACTCACCAGAGGAGAAACCTTCCAGAATGGGACATGGGTTCAGAAATCTGTGCCTTGCAGGCTGCAGAGGTCACCAGGGTTCAGAGCATCCTGTGCACCAGCTCACTGAAAAGGTCACAGCGAGCTCCTGCTGGAGATCCCATCACCCCAGCAGGCCTTGGAAGGCAGCTACCCCAGTGTCTGGCCATTTACATTTGCTGCAGCTCCTTCACCTGCCTCTCCATCACTTGCAGCCACTGGGAAGATGGGGATGTTTTTCCCAATGTCTTGAGTCATGTGAAGTTGTAGCAAAAACTTACTCAGACAAGGGCACAGCCAAAAATTAAACCGTCTGTTGGATGCAGACTGCAAAGATAATTGTTAATTCTGATACCCTAATAGTAGCGCCTTGTACTTGCACACCTTTTTACTCTAAGCAGGCATTAAATGTTATGCTCCAGCCAGCAAGATTTCTGCTGGGGTTTCTTGTGTCGGAAAGGCCTGACAGTTGACATACTGGATTCCTTTTGTGTAACTTGTAACTGAAAATCTATTGCCTTGATCTTTTTCTCCACAAGTGATCATGTAGCGCATGTGAGAGCAACTTAATAAATATGCTGTTGAATACGAGGAAGTCATTAGCTTTTGCTGCATGTCCCTGAGGAACCAGCTTTGAGGGAGACAAATTGTTCCAGTTAGAATCCAAACTACCCCCATGAGCCCAAAGCAAACGGGGCCTGTCCAGAGTCCCACAGCGGGGTGAAAACAGACAGTGGTTCTGGGATTGCCAATAAAAAGCTCAAAATGGTACTTTCCAGGTTATTTCCAGTGCAGGTCTGACAGTTGTGAAACAAGAAGAGAATTTGCGGAAGAGACAGGAAGAAAGAGAAAGAAGCAGCTAGGAGAGCAAAACGGATAATAGGATGGAGTGTATGGAAAGCAGTAAGGGTGGTGTGAGCAAGAGGAATGTCACAGAGGGTGAGCAGGAGAGAAAAGCAGGAGGTGAAGGGAAACTAGAAACCCAGGCAGCTGTAGGGAAGATAAAGACAGACTGGTGATTTGAAATAAAGGAGACAAGCTAAAGATTCCTGAGGACAGCGATAATGACAAATTGGTCAGAGGAAGGTGGGGAGCTGCGAAAAGACCAGTAAAGGGAACACAGTTATGGAAAGAAAATGCACAGGAAGGAAATGAAGGAGCCGGGGAAAAAGAGAGATGAGCACTGAAAATACCAGGGCAAGAAGATGCACCATTCAAAACTAGAACTGCATCCATATTCCAGGTTCAAACTGTGGCATTTTGAGCCAGGGTCAAGCCTCTCTCCCCAGCCTAACATGTTTTCTTCTTTGCCTCCTAAGCCCCTAGAGGGATAAGGGCAGAACCTTTCTAACAGACTCTCCTGAGCTGAGTGTGCCTGGTGTGTGCCACAGAAAATGTATCGCATTCATCCTAACACCCTCTAAGAGAAAAAATGTAGGATGATGTGGGCTCAAACAGCCCATCCTTTGGGAAATTACTTCAGAGGAACAGATCAACTCATTAACTTGCAGCTTGGGACTTGTGTGATTTTAGCAAGAATAAAGTCCATCTGTGTCTTTTATTCAAACATGTCATTAATATGCCATGCTACTAAACTTCAGTAAATATTATGCAGCCTGACGACTTACTTGGAAGCACCGACTTAAGTCTGTAGCCAGCTTTTGGCGTACAAATTGTCTAATTTTATAAAAGGTTTAGAGTGTATTAGCTGCTCTGTAGGTTATAATAGAATATTTATGCTGCATACCATTTAACTTTGTTCCTTATGGGAAAGGCCTGTTGGATTTAATGGGGGTGAAACCAAGGGAGGTTTTAGAGGATAAGTATAGCTGTTCTAGCATATTAAAGGAGCTGTCTATTGTTGAAATTAAAGGCCCCAATTTATCATGTTAAGTGACCACATGGTGAATTTAAGTACTGTGTGAGTCACTCACCCCTGCCACTCCTTTCCCTTTGGTTCATGGAAAAAATTGCCCTCCGCATCTCATACGTTTCCACCCAGATCCCAAATCCTCAGGGTTGCTTCTGGACCACTGTTAGCAAACTGCTTCCACTGCTTGCTGAATGGGGGCCTGGCAGGGTTTTTAGAATCATTTCTAGAATCCCGCAGAGCTGGATAAAGATTGTGCTGAGGAGTCCAACAGAAAAGTTTCTCCATAACAGCCCTCTCACCAGAGAGCCATGTCACTGGGTTCTGCTTGCATGATGATTCACAACGTTACAGGCTGCTGCGCTTGTTCAGCCAGGGATCAGCAGTGATGAATTACAGAGTTCTCGGTGACAGTGCAAAACCGTCAGCTTTTTCAGCAGTGAAGTAACATAGTTCTTGTCTCTCATCTCTTCTAGGTGATGAACATCCGCAAAGTCCTGAACAGAGTTGAGAAGCCACAGGGCCTTTATCCCAACTTTCTCAGCCCAGTGACAGGGAACTGGGTGCAGCGTAGGTATCACTCTGTCTTCAGAGTCCTGCCTGGAGCATTTCAGTCTTTCCATTACTCTTTAGGAAGCAATAGCAACTGTCAGAGCAGCAAGCCAAGGAAATGTCTTGTCAGGCAGCCTGTTATACATGTGATTAGATAATGCAAGCCGATTTGTAAGATGCAATATAGTAATTGTACACTTATTCTATCAGCCTTGTTTCCAGCTGAGTGTCTCACCTCCAGAGAGAATTAGGGCCTCTCTTGCACAGGGGAGGATAATGGTACATGGTTCATCAGACAGATATTAGAAATCAGCATATCCTTTAAGACCTCATCCTGCAGTCATCACATAGCCCACAGACCTCCTTGGGAGTTGCACGTGAAGGCTGTGAGCAGAAGCACTATGAGATTTACTTCCTGAGTGTGCTGCAGCAAGTAAGGAACCACCTGGAGAGGCAGAGGGCTTACAGAGTCTCAGATCCCCTAGGACCTAGGGGTGCGTTCTTGTGTGTGCACTCGTGTACCTGTCACCACGGTACCTCTGCGTAGTGCAATTTTGTGCAAGAAAGGCGAGACAAGTATGTGTTCTTTTCTCTTGTTGGGAATGCAGCACTGGTGAGCACTGAAGACACGGGCATTAAGTAGATACTGCTCTGATATGAAAGAGGAGCAATAACCAGGAAAGGGCTTGAAAAGAGCAAAGAAATATTACAATAATAACACCCCCTGGTGTACCCAGGGGAAGATTATTTACTTTCCTGCTTTACGCACACAGCCCCTTCCTTACCCAGAGAAGAGACTGTACCCTTCCTTTTGTGCCACCAAAGGGCAGAAGCTTGCCCTCTGGTAGGAACATTAGAGGCTACTTCTGCTGTTGTGCCCCAGATCTCTGACCTCAACTTTCTGCTCTGTTAAGGATTTGCTTGTTTTGGCAAGGGAGAGTTGCTGGATTTTGTTTCTCTGTCAAAGGAAAGAAAAGTCTCTTTTTGCAGAAGCTAGTTTTAACCTGTCAGTGGATTACATTTATGTTTAAGCAGTTTTCTTTGAGTCATTGCATTACATTACCTGGTGTCCCCATGTCTCATTCCACTGTTTGCTAGATTGCTCCAAACCTTTCTAAGGACTGTATTAATAGCTGTGATTGTAACTGACAGGCAGTTGCAAGGCTGCCATCATCTGAGACAGTGAGAGAGCACTAACTGTGAGCAGTCCCTGACCTTTTAACTGCCACATCAGTACCTCTAATGGTAATTCACGGGGCTTGGCTTGAAAGGTGTCCCAACAAAGCATCTTAGATAGTTGCAGTTGTCCCATTAAACCAGGGCTGTCCTTTGGTGCCACGAGGAAAGAAGATTGGCTTCTGTGTTTGTCCCATTAGTTGATCTTCAGAGTTATCCAATCCCTTTGTAAGCAGTTCAGCTTACCCTCCACATTTGTTTGTGCAGAGTTGTTGCAGTATATTCCACTTGAAAAGCTAATTTCCCATCCCCTACCACACCCCTGAGATGCCATTTTCTTTAGGTGATTCCCAGCTGGCAGCCACACTGCACGTTTTCCCAGGCACAAACATTCATTCTGCCTATTCATTGGTGCTGAGAGGCAAAGTGCCTGCCTGTTGCCATAACTGATCATTACAGAATCTTTGGGAAACTGAAGAGCTGTGCTCTTAATTCAGATGGTTAAAACACCATTTCATTGATCAAGAAGGAAGTCTTATAGGTGCAGGAGCAGGCTGTCCCCATGTGCCGTAAGACGAACCAGCAGGGAAGACGACTGGCCTGGCTGAACAGGGAGCTTTTGCTGGGACTTGGGGAAAAAAAGGAGAGTTTACCACCTTTGGAAGGAGGAGCAGGCAACTCAAGAAAAGTACAGGAATCTCGTTAGGTAAAGCAGAGGGGAAATTAGAAAGGCAAAAGCCTGGCTAGAACTCAATCTGGCCGCTGATGTAAGAGATAATTTTAAAAGTTTTTATAAGTACATTAGCAACAAAAAGGGAGCCAAGGAGAATCTGCATCCCTTACTGGATGCAGGGGGAAACATTGCCACCAGGGATGAGGAAAAGGCTGAGGTACTTAATGCCTTATTTGCCTCAGTCTTNAGTAAGTTTGCAGATGACACCAAGTTGGGTGGGAGTGTCGATCTGCTTGAGGGTAGGAAGGCTCTTCAGAGGGATCTGGACAGACTGGATCGATGGGCCAACGCCAATTGTATGAGGTTTAAGGCCAAGTGCCGGGTTCTGCACTTTGGTCGCCACAACCCTAGGCAACGCTCCAGGCTTGGGGAAGAGGGGCTGGAGAGCTGCCTGGAGGAAAAGGACATGGGGATGCTGGTTGACAGCCGGCTGAATGTGAGCCAGCAGTGTGCCGAGGAGGCCAGCAGCATCCTGGCTTGGGTCAGGAACAGCGTGGCCAGCAGGAGTAGGGCAGTGACCGTGCCCCTGTGCTGGGCACTGGTGAGGCCACACCTCGAATGCTGTGGTCACCTTTGGGCCCCTCACTACAAGAAGGACGTTGAGGTGCTGGAACGTGTCCAGAGAAGGGCAACGAAGCTGGTGGAGGATCTGGAGAACAACCCTTATGAGGAGCGGCTGCGGGAGCTGGGGCTGTGCAGCCTGGAGAAGAGGAGGCTGAGGGGAGACCTGATCGCTCTCTGCAACGAAATGACAGGGGGTGCCGTGAGGAGGGGGTTGGTCTCTTCGCCCAAGTAAGCAACGCGAGGACGAGAGGAAATGGTCTCAAGTTGTGCCAGGGGAGGTTTAGATTGGGTATTAAGAAAAATTTCTTTACTGAAAGAGTGGTGAAGCATTGGCACAGGCTGCCCAGGGAGGTGGTGGAGTCCCCATCCCTGGAGGTGTTCAAAAACTGTGTGGATGTGGCACTTCGAGACACAGTTTAGTAGATACGGTGGTGTTGGGTTGACTGTTGGACTAGATGATCTCAGAGGGCTTTTCTAACCTTGATGATTCTGTGATTCTATGATTCTAACACTCAGCTTGAATATTCAGTATTCATCTCATCTGCCACTAATTTAATTCTATTTATGTCTGCAAGTTTTACTTCATTGTACTGACCTGCTCCCACCCCTTGCTGACAAATAGAGGGGCCTGTTGCTGGTTCTTGGAGCTTGTTAAAAGTCGCCTCTGATTACTTGGTCTGGGATAGGCTGATTTATGCGAAAGGTCTAGAGATAACTTCTCTCCTAGACTTTCACATCATGAGGGCAACTCGTGGCACAGGCTGTTTGTGGCAGTTGCTTATAATGTGACCTTGTGGTCTGAATCCGTATTCCAATGAGGGAAGAGGCTGATTAGCCTCTTCTGCACCTCCAGTACCGCTGGTGAGAAATAGATTAGGGCCAAAGTAGGGAGGCAGCTGCAGCCTGCCACAGAGATGTTCCCTGTAGGTGCCAGGCTCTCATTTTCTCTCTTGTCATTAAAGCTCTTTGCGGGAAGCTGTTTTTCTTGGAATTGCTGTGATTTTCTTAAAAGGTGTATCTTTGACCTGGCTGAATGAGCAGATCTTCTAAATGAAGAGGCAGAGCTGTACCTCTTCTGAGTGCAGTTGTTACCTTTAGAAAATTAAAGCACGGTCCCCTGCTGAAATAAGAGATTTGTTTATGCAAAGTGCCTAGGAGGCAAATGCTGGCAAAGCTGATGCCATATGGAAGGCAATTATGTACCAGAGCTCCTGCTTTGGTGATTTTATGAATGACACACTTAGGATCACAGAGCTTCTCTTTAAAGACTGGCTGTGCAGCCAGTGTTTGCAAATAGTCTGTCCTCTTTTTTTCTGAATTCATGCATCTAATCTCATTGTTTTGCTATGGATTATTCCGTGGATCATTGGACACACTGTATCAGGGATATTTGCTCTTCGGGTCAGGAAAATGCATGGCTGTTGATCTCTTCTGTTGGTAGGATTTAGCATTTAGAATAAGCCTCAGGACTTTATATATGTACAGTGAAAAGGAAAATAAAAATCTGAACAGCTAACTCTGAAAACCCTGCTGCATCTGCTTACGTTTGAAATGGAGACGCGTGCAGACGCAGAGGTGGACGCTGTTAATTAACAGGGACGGTTCAGTCCGTGGTGGGTAATTTGTCTTGCTCTTCTAAAAAGGGGAGTACTTGGCTGCTTGAAAGAATGAATGCTGCTTTTCTCCCTGTGGTGTAGTTCAAAGATATAAATCCATCCAGCAGTTCCCCCCAGGCAGAAACCTGCAGCTGTCATGCCCGTTTCACAGTGCCATTCTTTAGCATCCTCCTCTCCAGTAAGGTCATAGCATTGTGTACTCTGAACAGATAGCCTTGAAAATCAGATTTCTGCAGAAGAAAATATTCAGTGCACATCCTTGTACCTGACTTTATCATTTTAATACGCCAACAACCCCAGCCTTCCCCAGGGCATAGAGTCCCACCATGAGCCAGGAATACAAATGGCATGATCGAGAGGTCCCTACAGCAGCCCCTTGCTGGCAGCACTGTGTGATCCAACATATGCTCTCCCTTTCCTGAGGCAGGGAGGCAGCACCCAGTGGTTTCGTATAGGCAGAGATCTATCAATACCTGCCATTGCTTTTGGTTTATGAGGCTGGGATTTATGATGATTGCTTCATAAAAAGGAAGCATCTTCAAGTTGCAGTATAAATAACTTGCAAAATAAGACCTCTGAATAGTTTTGGTAAGGGATACTAATGCTTTGTAAAATGACAGAACATTTTTCTTCTGATTGCACTTTCCACCTTTCTTCCTTTTTGAAAAAGAAATGCTGCAAGCTCTCCCCAGGAGACTGGAAAGAGGAAGGAGAGAACAAGGGCATTAAATAGGACGTGGTTGTTTGCTCTTTGTAAAGCAACTGCTCATTGTATATCATGAACCTGAAGTTCTTTTCTGGCTTTCCCACTACAGACCATGTCTCCATCGGGGGGCTTGGGGACAGCTTTTATGAATATCTCCTCAAATCTTGGCTGATGTCAGACAAGAAAGACTCTGAAGCTAAAAAGATGTATGATGATGCACTAGAGGTAAGGATCAGGTTGCTACTCGGTCTTTTTTTCTGTAGGACTTTGTTCATCATAATATTTCAGGCAAAAATGTCTTAGATCTTTGTGTTTCCTTGCTATTCACTCCTCGCCCCGTCCACTAAGTATCCTGAAATCCTGATTTTCATCCCTTTAGGCGATAGAAAAGCATTTGGTCAAAAAGTCTGCTGGAGGATTGACCTACATTGCTGAATGGAGGGGTGGCATCTTGGATCACAAAATGGGCCACTTGGCTTGCTTCTCTGGGGGCATGATAGCACTTGGAGCTGAACATGCCGGAGAAGAGAGGAAGCAACATTACGTGGATCTCGCTGCAGAAATAACAAACACATGTCACGAGTCTTATGCACGCTCAGGTAAACCTGTGGGCTGCCTAGAAAATATTAGTAAGGGATAGCTTACAGCCTTAGGGGACTCAGCTTTTGTGTGGCAGAGGTTTGCAGTAGGGTATTCTGTGCTTCAGCATCATCTGCATCCCTGTGTATGATTTTCACGTATCTTTTCTGGGATATCTAGAAGAGAAAGCAATGTGTTTTACGTAGCAGACAGCAGGAGCAGAGGGACAGGCAGATGTCAGCTCCTGTGGCAGAGTTGGGAAGTAAACCCAGAGCTGAATCCTAGTCCTGCCTCCCAGTCGCAGTGCTAGCCTTCTCCCAACAAGACTATAGTTTGAGTCTGTCCTTTCACACCGCTTTGCAGACAAAAAGGGGAGATTAATAGAGATTAATTGCAGGGTGTCGCACTATATGGAGCAGAGCAGCTGAGAAGCCCAACAGGAGAGTGTTGGAGACCTGCAGCTGCTGGTAGGAGCCCAAAAAATGAAGTTGCTCAGCCTCTCCTGGCTGCCTAAGAAGAGGCTGGCTCAGTCTTTCACAAGTCCAATAAAATTCATGTCACCACCCAGTGTGGTTATCAGTCAGTGCTTTGGGAGAGCAGTGACTGGTGATGAATGAGAGACTGGGTTAGTTCTCTGCCTGCAGGGCTTTCAGCACGATGGGCTTGCATTGGACTCTGCTCCTTTCTTTGTAGGCATCTCTGTAGCTCTTCTGAGACTGCAGGCAGCGAAGCAGCAGTCTGCTTTCCAGGACCTTGTCAAGCACAGGTCTGTCTGCGCTAACTGTTCCCCACGATTGTTTCACACCTTCACCACGTCAGCAAGCCCATATTGGCAGCCTGTGTCCAGCATGTTTGCCCAATAAACTTCAAGCTAACCTGAAATGGTGTTTGCAAATAACCCTTTCTCCTCCCACCAGCACTTACAGAACTAAAACAAGCCACCCGAACTAATAACCCTTTGGTCGTGAGTGCCTGGAGCCAATTTTCACTTTCAGCAATACCCATCAGCATAGGAAGGACAGTAGCAAGCCTGCCCACACTGGTTATGGTGCTGTCATTTCAGCAAGCTCATTGTTTTGCAGAGAATGTCTCTGCATGTCACCCTGGCTGTCAGGAAATAGTCCAGCTAGCGAACAGCATTAGGTCCCCACACAGACAAGGAGGACCCAAGGAAGGTGTGAAAATTATTTAGAGAAATGAAATGGTTCCCTGAAATACAGCCTTGTGGTAGACACATGGGTGCAGTGAGAGAAACCTTGTGGCATGATCATAAGCAACCTCTGTGCTCAGTTTCCCTGTTTTTTGCATAGGAAGAAGGTTGGTGTTGAAAGTAGGGATGTGAGTGCTAGCTAATGCTTGCAAGAGTTTGAGATTCCCATGTAAGTGACATTTAAAAAGACCAAGGTACTCTTATTAATGTTTTAGTCATAAAATACTAGTGAAATTGATTAAGCCTTCCGCATGATCCTGATGTTTTCTTTTCAAAGAGACTGCTAGTGGACCAGAAAGAAAGGCAGAAGTGGTTGCAGGTCCCAGGTTCCACTTCTTACAGCTTCCCTGCCACAGTGCAGGCAAAATGGCTCATTCTGGTGGACTGATAATTGTGAAACAATCCCCCTGCCTGGGAGCAGTGTATCAATATCTCTGTGATGGCAGTCAGCTGCGTGGCTAGATTTTCCTTTGAATGTGTTTTCTCTTTGAGGCTTTAGGAAAAGGTCTGTTTCCCTGTTCTTTCTCATCTGGGTTCTGAGTTTGTCTTCAGTGACAAAGTCTGCCCTCGGGGTCAGGGGCAGTGCAATTCCTAGGAGCAAATACTAGCCCAGCAAAAGTGCTAGGACACGGGGGAGATACGTACCTGCCCTCTTCATGCTCAAATCTGATCTAGGTCTGTGTTTTGTCAGTTGTATCCACCCTCAGAAACACTTCATCCTCACCTAGATAGTACCCAGACATACCCCAGGATGAGCAATACCTGGAGTGGCGGTGGGTACGGCTCATGCACTCTGTGGAGTTGCCCCTATTTTGACACCAGCTGTGAGGTTGATCTGATACACAAGCATGACTGATCTGCTCATCTGACCTCAGGCAAGCCTTAGTTAAATGTTAGCAGCCTGAGCAGCATAAAAACACTTGGGCGGTCTGTTTACTTGCTTTCTCCTCAAACTCATCATTGCATGTGTGTGTGATCTTGTCTAGATACCAAACTTGGCCCTGAAGCCTTTCGCTTTGATACTGGAACCGAAGCCATGGCAACCAGACTCAGCGAGCGCTACTACATCCTACGTCCAGAAGTGGTAGAAAGCTACATGTACATGTGGCGGCTGACACACGATCCCAAGTACAGGCAGTGGGGCTGGGAGGTTGTGAAGGTATGGCTTGAAAATTGGCAGTAATAACTTGTACAGGCTGCTGGATTCTTACAAAAATCTGTCCTTCAGTCAATAAAAAGAGCAGAAAGTATTTAAATTGTGTTAGGCACTAAGACACATTAGCAATGGGGCAGGAATACAGAAAATAGCTCAATTTAGTGTGGTGTCTCTGTTGATCATTGTGAATGTTTTCTTCTCCCTTTTGGGCTACACTAAAATCAATCAGTCCATCAAAACAGTGAACGTTTATGAAGAGGAGCGCTACAGACAGCAAAACCTGCTATTAATGTAACAGCCCTCTGCAAAAAGGAGTCAGCCTTCTATTTGAAATATCTGGACTGCTCAGAACCACTGGTTTGTAGTTGGCCAGGGAAAATCAGCAAACCTGCCTTTGCCCTTCATCTTGTCTTCCCAAAAAGACCTCCCAGCCAGAAAGTCACTCACTTCTTTCAAGCTCATGCAATAGCCCGTTGGCTGCTGCCTTGCATCCTAGCAGGGGCTGTGTTTCCGTGGCAGAACTGTCATTTGTCTACTGCCTTGGAAAACAGGCTCTGCAAACAGCTAGAGTTGCCACTTGAGATCTGCTTTTGCTATGTGAGTAACGCCAGGGTCAATCAATCAACTAACTTAGGCAGTTTATGTTTCTCTTGCTATTTCATTAGAACTAGCTTTATTCCTGGAGTCTGGAGTAATCACCACACTCTTCAGTGAGAGACAGAGGCTACTATAAACCTGGAATTTGATTTGTAAGGCTGACTTGCAATGCAACTGATGATGATTAATGAGTTACTCCATGCTATTGTGTGTTACTGAGATTTCTTTTCCTTCCTCAGGCCCTGGAAAAACATTGTAGAGTAGAAGCTGGCTTTTCTGGCATCCGAGATGTTTACACCACAACCCCAACCCATGACAACATGCAACAGAGTTTTTTCCTCGCAGAGACTCTGAAGTAAGTCTAGTATCACAGAGGCCTTTCAGAGTAGCATAATTTCTGCAGCATCAACACTCTTGTCTGCTTAAATAAGTCTCTAATAACAAGAAGGAGGTCTTATCCTCTGTGGAAAAACTGGGCAAGGCTATGGGGTAGTTTCCTCCTGTTGAACCACTGCTATCACTGACACTCGAGGTTTCTGCTCATGTGCTGGATATAAAGGACTCTTCCTGTGATTAGAGCTGCTTTGAGTGGGAGCCTCTGACTGCTGAGCTCCCTTGGATTTAGCTCTGATGGTTTAAGAGATAGCTGTCTCCTCTGTCAGGTTACTGTCCTGCACACAGAGGAAGCGTGACTGTATCCTGAATTTGCTGCCCCTTGGTGCAAATCTGCCTTTGCTGGTAGCGTGAGCTAATGTTTATGGGGTGACTGAGTGCAGATGCCCATCCCGTTTTGCTGCCTTTGCACCAGGGGTGGTAGTTTCCAGCAGGAGAGAGTGAGGCAGGAGAGTGAGGTTGGGAAATGTGTCACCATAAACTGTGGCAGCCCCCATCACAGTCCTGCTGACAGTGTTTTCTTGTGTGTGCTTGGAGTCCCACTTGAGTTTCCTTTAATCTCCCTGTGTCCATCTTCTTCCCGCCCACCCTCGCTTTATGGCTCCAGGTACCTCTATCTTCTGTTCTGTGAAGATGATGTGCTGTCCCTGGACGACTGGGTGTTCAACACAGAGGCTCACCCCCTGCCAATCAACCGCACGAACTTTAAAGCAAGTGTGCAGTAGTGAGGCCATTGCCCAGCGCCCTGCTTCTGCAGCGTCGGCGGGTCACTGCATTTCCTTTCCATTAAAGGAATTCGCGTTGTTCCTAAAATGGTATTTTGGGGCACTAGTCCAATTCCGGACAGTATTATATTGGGAAGATGAAACCATGACGTAAGCACCTTCTTTTCCTCTGTGAGGAGCTCTATTAGCCTGATAATGAGATGTTTATTCTGGGCCATATTGTACACAGTTCATAGACATTCCTTTATACAGAGAATTTATATGAAATCCACTGACTTTGCTTTATAGTGGCCAAAGGACTGGAAGTTTGCCATAAAATAGACTTCACACACACACGCACACACACACACATCCTCCTTATGTTTTTCTGTTTCATTTTTGCCTTTTATATACTCTTGGATTTACCACCTTTCTGATTAACAGTTTTCAATATACTGTGCTTTCTAGGTGGTAGGCTTCCTAGGCTCTTTAGGAAGGACAGGAT
>VZTL01035833.1:194-11330 GCA_013400535.1 Scopus umbretta | reverse complement strand
TTTTTTTGCAGACAACATTCCTGTAATGAAATTGATATGGATAACCTCATCTATGAAACCTCATGCCTATTTGCTAAACTCTCAGTACATCTGCTCATTTGTTCAGTTTGTCATATTCATTCAAGATGACACAATCTTTCCAAAGGCAAATATATAAATAAATATATAAATACCCTAGGAAAAAGGGAATGTAAACAGTAAATCACAGCCTTGTCAATCATAGTGAACAAACTTTCAATTCTGTGAAGATATTACCAAACTCAGGTATTATATTAGTGGTAGCAACAAGCATTAAATGATCTTTCTCTTTTCTATGTGCAATGTGAAACACTTTCCAGACTAAAAGTAAGAAAGTCCATCTATAGGGCGAAATAATTTTCCTAAGGCAATACATGCCACATGATCCAAAGGGACAACTTCAAATTGGTAGAAAATAGGCATCTAAATACTCTGTGTATACAAGTGAGAGTGTGGTTATTTAATGAACTAGAGATGATAACATAATCTATTTAATAATCTAGTCTTTTATGTTTTATACTCATTTTCTTCACCAACAAAAATAACAATAACATTTACCTAACACAGTGCTTTAATCCCATATTATAGAGTTTTATAAGTAATGTTGTCCAAATTGAAATTATTAATAAGGATGAAATGTTGTTTCTGGCACATTCAATTATGGCCTCTCATGGAAAGAATTTATTTAATTAATCTGCTGAATGAATTTATTTGATGAATACCTTTGACCATGATTGGGTCTGCACTGAATGATATTCGTCACTTACAGCCCTCACTGAAGAGAATGTATAAAAAGCAAATGCAAACAAAAAACAAATGATTACATCTAATTAACAGATGATATTAAAAGGCTGAGATACAAAAAAATGTGTGAATAGAAACATGCAACTACGTTGCTTCCATAAAGAAAGAAACACTCTAAACAATAAGTAAGGCTATTGAAATGAAATAGTTACATACAAAATAACAACATAATGAGTGGCAAAAAAAGAAAGAGCACATCTGCTAACAAAAGACAACACTAAGTAAATTTGTAATAAGGATGATGGTGAGCTTTCCCAAAGGCACTACAGTGTAAGGTCAAACAAAACAATTAAATTTTTTAGTTGAAAAGAGTTTTCAAGGATTTACATGGAAATATGAGAGATCCTTTTAATTACTATTCAAATGTTATTTAACAAAAGGAATTCAAAACACGATTCCAAACAATGGAAGGGCTTATCTAAAAAAAAGGTGTGCATTGTTTCAGCCTTGACAGAATCATGTATACAGAGCAAGAAGATAAAAATGCATTTCCTTTTTTATCATTGATTTATACCAACACAGGTCTAGGGGGCCCATAGGAGCAGTGGAAGCCTTGAAATCTTTTAATTAGCCTTCACTGGGAATGAATCTGATTCTCTGCACATATAGCTGAGGAAAGTTCCATGTTATTCAGAACATAACTTCTTCATCAGAAAATGATGTTTTAAAAACCTGCCTTCATGATAATGTTTCAGTTTTAGAAACAGTAAGACATCTTTGTGCCTGGGACCTCAATTTTCCAGAGGACATCCTTCATCCTTCCAGTGAGCTGTAGTGATGAGACAGAGTACATAACAGATCAGGTAGCTTAATAATGGACAATCAGATGGAATAATTATATTTACTCAAGTTTGCAATGTGCAGTTGAAAAAATTGCGTGCTGCTTCTACAGGACTTCACTAACTGAGGTTTATTTTTAGTTTAGGAGTAAACACTAATAATCTTATATATATTTCTGCATAATTTCTTAAATGTATCAAATCAGTATGGAAAGCAAGATCTAGATGGCATAATCACCCTTTGCTTCAGCTGAAACTTTTTAAAGTCAGTGAACATCATATCATGTACTTTGAAGACTGTTGGTCTTACGAAACAACAAATGAGCTAAATAAGGCATTGTCACATGCTTTACAGAAGAGGCACTTTTGTCCAATTTTTTTGGAGTTTCTCAGTCTGATGTTTTTTCCATATTGTTGAATATTTACCTAAAGTAACTCTAATAATTATCTGCAACAGGGCTACAATCAGAATGATGTTGTTTGAGATTTTTTTTATTAGAAATTGTAAGGAAATCTCAGCATTAGAAATGGCAATACATACCTCAAAGGCCCCATTTTAAAAGTCCATTTTCCAAGTTAAATTAGGTAGTAAGAATATGACTTTGACTTGGAATAAATTTGAAATTTTATATCTTAAATCATTGCGCTTTGAGTTATTTATCTGTTAGCTTTATCATGGATCTGGAAACTCCTGTGGCCTAAGATCCATTTTGAATTCCCCAGGTGAATATTATGCCTTCAACATATACAGCTGATGAATATATTTGTTGGCTAAGTATGCTCATATCTATCTGCCAAATGGCCTCATGCCTGCTAACATATTGGTCAGACACATGTCTTTAGGTGTAAGTGCCAAGAAAATTTCTAACGCATGCCATATCTTCTAAAGGAAGTAGCACTGAGACATTATCACTAGATATGCCTTTTTCTTTTAGCTTTGCCACACGTATTTAGGTGAATTCCCCAACCAGCAAAGAAGCACAACAAAAAGAAAAGTGAGGAGTCTGCTGATGTTTATGGCTTTTCATGATATAAGTAGCAGGTTCTTCAGGACCTTCGACAGCAGCATATGCAATTACACTGCTGGGGCAATAGTGATACTGCAGCTCTTGGCTCAAGCAACTTCAGCTTGGATGTCTCTGAGTAAAACCAAGCTTGGAGGGGGACTGGGAAGAGTTACTTCAGCAGATGGCAGTGTTCCTTCNTTTGTTTTTTCTCCCACCCTAAATGTAAAGCCTCAGAGAGATGTAAAGCTTTGCCAAAAGAATCTCAGGCTCTGTCTGATTTTTTATGATAAAATTCACAGCAGCATTGAAATCAAAGGGTGGATAGAGACCCAGATACATTTTGAGGAGGTTTCAGGGACATATGCTGTGCAACTCCTTTTTAATGGCATATAAAGGGCAAGGAGATGGAAAACCTTGGGAGCCTCCGNTCCCTGCCTTGTGCTTCTCAAACTTGGCCCTTCAGCCTTTCCTCCACAGAAGGCCAATAATCTGCTGAGATGGCAGAAAGCTAACAAGCCAGGGAAAGTATGTGTTGCTGTTTTATACTGAGTGAAAAATAAACAAACAAACACAGAAGCACACCTGTGAAATTTAAGCTACTGCAAATGATTGAAGTCATGGCCAATGGTGAAAGAAGCTAATTAAACAGGCTATGCAAGTGTTTTAATCACATTCTGATCTGAGATGAAACCTCTTTAGGTATTCTAGAGAATCAGATCTCAGAATTTTACAGAGCAAATACATTCACAGAAAACATTGCATATGAGATCAAATGAGGCTGTCTTTTTTGCTTCATATGTAAACAGTTAATCTAAACATTTTGGTTTGCTGTAGTTAAATTTTTTATTTTTAGAAAGTACATGTGTAAACGTATGTTTTTAATGAAAAAAAGAAAATCAGATTCCAAATTTTAAGAATTATGCTTTGGATTTCCCCTAGTTTTTACTTTTTTAATCATTAATAAATAGTTACTTGCATATTGCTTTTAGAAAACAGTAGTAATTTATTCTAAAAAAGACTGGAGATCTCTGTCAGGGTGTGTTCGGTAGCTCAGAGTGATTGTGAAGCCAACAGCATAGGAAATAAACAAAGCAGAAGTAGAACTAAAATGTTTCCTGGAAAAATTTCACCACAGGAAAAAAAAACAAAACCAAAAACCACCAACAAAACCTTAGAGCAGCTACTTCCATTTGGAAGAGAGCTTTCACATTTGTAAGCAATTTTGTGTCAACTCCCTTTTTAAAATTTCTGCAAAGTTAGGGTGTGATCTACCAGAGACTGGAAGTAAGAGTTAAGAAAAAGTGAGAATTTACAACATTTTTGGCTGGGAATAGAGTCAGAAATACCAAAAAAATCTCATGAGAAAACTTTTTACTTCTGAAACTGCCAGACCAGTTTTATTTTGGAATAGCTGATATTTGTGTAAGCATAAAAAAAAGGTATGATTGATCTGATTTGAACCTTTTGAGATTTGTCCTTCACTCGCATGAACTGATCTTAATCAGAGTACTTCCTGAGGTGTAAAAAGGAGTTATGTGTCAACATATATTCCACTGAAATCAGGGAATAAGAACTGTGTCAGCATTAAAAAGATAGATATGGAAGCAAAAAAATGTGGGCAGAGGTACTTTAATGACAAAAACAATGATGTATTTTCTATACTGCTTGTGTATAAATAAATGATATGAAATACAGAATTTTACATTGGTTGTAATGTGTCAAAATGTCCCATTCAAACAAACTCCAAAAGCTTAAACATTCTGTAGCTGAAACTAAATAATGTGTCAGTCCACAGTATAAAATTGAAAAACTGGAACTATAATACATCAAAAGAAAAACAAATTAAAATTCACCAATTTTTGCATAACAACATTCAAAATACATCCTGGAGATAAGAGCTGTCTAAACTCTCCTGATGAATGAAAATAGGGAGAAAACAGTGGCTGATCCCCCTTCCCTACCACCACACTCCAAACTGCCCAAGAAGTTAAAGAATTTCAGTTTCAGCTTCTGAAAAAGTCCTTTGGTCACCTGCATTGAAATGTCTATTGAAATGTCTCAGCATAGTGAGGTACTTGTCAGACGTAATACAGCAATAAGTACAAAGCAAAGGGGTCTTTGTACCTGTATGAAGGCCAAAGAAGAATTTGTCACAGACCATTTGATTGTGAAAGTNTCAGGGACATATGCTGTGCAACTCCTTTTTAATGGCATATAAAGGGCAAGGAGATGGAAAACCTTGGGAGCCTCCGTGGTAAATCCAGCTCTGTAAGCAAAGTGCTAGTGGTTGCTTTTAAGTAATTGCTAAATTTGGAGGAAGATGAAACAAAAAGGAATAAAGGGAGGGGGACAGATAGATGCGACCTATTATCACTACTTTAACTGGGGGCAAAAAATCAAGAAAGAGCTGGCAATTCATTAGGCTTTTCTATTTCAGGTTCTGACATCCAGTTCCATAGAAATTACTCATCTTTTTAAAAGATAGACCTGTTAAATCAGCAAATATTGTTGTTTTGAATGACATTTCAATGCTTGGGTAATTTCTTAAAATAAGTCAAGGCAAAATGGTAATTACCAGCCTTTTTTATTCCGTTCTCTAGAAAGAGTAAGGTCTGTCAGTCGCAACAGCTCCTACCCCTCGCTGAGCTTGTAGCTCTGGGAGCAGTGAGCTAACTTAGATTGTGAAGATCCCTACTGCAATACAATCAATGAACATCAATAAAATACATCTTACCTTGATCAAGAAACCAGACATTTCTGTAAGAGAAAATGAATTTGTTCCAGAATCTTGCCTGTCTTCCCAGCTTTTAAAATTTCTTCATTAAAGTATGCCTGTATTAAGGTATACACCTTTATTAAGGCCTGCAGTAATAGTACTTTAGTTCAATTTGAAATTACTCTGTAACACTCTGCCTGTCATTCACTGGTAGGCTGAGTGCTCTAAACTCCACAAGAGCTCAGATTAGAAGACTGGTGATCNAAAAACAAAACCAAAAACCACCAACAAAACCTTAGAGCAGCTACTTCCATTTGGAAGAGAGCTTTCACATTTGTAAGCAATTTTGTGTCAACTCCCTTTTTAAAATTTCTGCAAAGTTAGGGTGTGATCTACCAGAGACTGGAAGTAAGAGTTAAGAAAAAGTGAGAATTTACAACATTTTTGGCTGGGAATAGAGTCAGAAATACCAAAAAAATCTCATGAGAAAACTTTTTACTTCTGAAACTGCCAGACCAGTTTTATTTTGGAATAGCTGATATTTGTGTAAGCATAAAAAAAAGGTATGATTGATCTGATTTGAACCTTTTGAGATTTGTCCTTCACTCGCATGAACTGATCTTAATCAGAGTACTTCCTGAGGTGTAAAAAGGAGTTATGTGTCAACATATATTCCACTGAAATCAGGGAATAAGAACTGTGTCAGCATTAAAAAGATAGATATGGAAGCAAAAAAATGTGGGCAGAGGTACTTTAATGACAAAAACAATGATGTATTTTCTATACTGCTTGTGTATAAATAAATGATATGAAATACAGAATTTTACATTGGTTGTAATGTGTCAAAATGTCCCATTCAAACAAACTCCAAAAGCTTAAACATTCTGTAGCTGAAACTAAATAATGTGTCAGTCCACAGTATAAAATTGAAAAACTGGAACTATAATACATCAAAAGAAAAACAAATTAAAATTCACCAATTTTTGCATAACAACATTCAAAATACATCCTGGAGATAAGAGCTGTCTAAACTCTCCTGATGAATGAAAATAGGGAGAAAACAGTGGCTGATCCCCCTTCCCTACCACCACACTCCAAACTGCCCAAGAAGTTAAAGAATTTCAGTTTCAGCTTCTGAAAAAGTCCTTTGGTCACCTGCATTGAAATGTCTATTGAAATGTCTCAGCATAGTGAGGTACTTGTCAGACGTAATACAGCAATAAGTACAAAGCAAAGGGGTCTTTGTACCTGTATGAAGGCCAAAGAAGAATTTGTCACAGACCATTTGATTGTGAAAGTTGGTTTGAAGATTTGTGTCATTATCTACTTCCGAATGCCATTTGTGGAATAGAATAAGAGAAATATAGCAGTAATTAGCTTATTAGAACACATGGTGTGTGGGCTTGTTGAGAAGGCAGCAATATTGTCTAGCAGAGAGCAACTAATGAAGTCGCATGACTAACTATTGAAAGCTAATTGCCTATGGGGGTCAGCAAAGGATTCTCCCCCTNAGCTCCTACCCCTCGCTGAGCTTGTAGCTCTGGGAGCAGTGAGCTAACTTAGATTGTGAAGATCCCTACTGCAATACAATCAATGAACATCAATAAAATACATCTTACCTTGATCAAGAAACCAGACATTTCTGTAAGAGAAAATGAATTTGTTCCAGAATCTTGCCTGTCTTCCCAGCTTTTAAAATTTCTTCATTAAAGTATGCCTGTATTAAGGTATACACCTTTATTAAGGCCTGCAGTAATAGTACTTTAGTTCAATTTGAAATTACTCTGTAACACTCTGCCTGTCATTCACTGGTAGGCTGAGTGCTCTAAACTCCACAAGAGCTCAGATTAGAAGACTGGTGATCTGCTTTAAAAAAAGAAAAAGAAACAACAAAACAAACCCACCACCACAAAACCAAACCAAACCTATGGTCCTTATAACTTTTTTCTTCTTATATACCTAGAATTCAAACTGCTACTCTGATTCCCCTAAAGCTAGTATTTAATGTTTTTATTTGATTTCAGAGCTTGTTTGATATTTGCTGCTCTTTAAGTGAAGCAATATTTTAAAAAGCTGCAACCATCTACACAGCCTATTAATAATAGTTCATTTCAAAGGAATTGGTAAAAACCAGGAAATTCATGCCGTTAATTCAGTTTCCTGTTTTTCAAAGATATTATCTTCTCTTACGATTTTTCCCCTTTTTGAGATACAGATAGATATACTAGCTCTGTCAAAAATCACCCTTGAAACTGTTGAGGCAATAATGTTGGTCAACCTTAACACTAATGAAAGTTCTTGAATGGGAAAATCTTATTCCAATACAGTGCCCCTATAAGGAATTAAATAGTTGCCTGAACACTGTTTGAAAGGCACATGTGAAGCTCTCAGTGTATGTATGTAATAAAAACAATGTCTCAACTTTTTTCAAAAAACTATTACAAAAAACAGCTTAGTACCATTAACAGGAAAACAGGCCCAGGCAGAGCTACTGTCTATAAAAAAACATTTGAATAACAATCATAGTAATAAAAATAGTAATAATACCAAAAACTTACACACACCTGCTAGCTGTTGGAGATGTAGAAAGGGGAAAAATATGAGAAGGGTTTGAAAATAGAAATATGTTGTCAAAAATGCTATTTAACCAAATTGAAATCTCCTAAGTTTCTTCCTTTGGACAGTTGCTTTATAGTTAAATACACCTCCCTCCATGTAAATATTCTTGACATGGGCATATTCTTCCTTTTAAACTACTCTGGATATCTTTTTCATCAACTTCCCTGGATGAGAGTCACCACAATATTTCCAATTTACATCTTTTTACAGCATCATTTACTGGTTTACATTTTTCTTGATCTTGCTTGGGTATTTTATATGATTTTGTTTGCATGCACCTATCCACACGCTTTGGATTTTTACAGCCCTAAATAGATTCCCACACCCAATTTAGATTTGTGATATTGCCCTTTTAAGAGGTTAGACTAAGCATGCAGCTGAATGTAAGTACAAAAGAAATCCTAAATCCCTCTGCAGGTTCAGCATTTTGGGAGCTGTTTGTTTGTTTTTTAGTTCAACCAAAACAACCCAAACCACTATGTTTTCTGGCTACCTTCCCATTACGAAGCTTTTAAATCTGTAAATAACAAGCAACAGGAAACAAAGCAACCACTCTGTTTTCATCATGTTCTCTTCCTCACTCCTTATTTTGGCTTCTACTCAACAAACCTGTGTTCATTTTAGTTAAGGAATCTGCTTTTGGAGGCTCTGGGCATAGCTAGACTCAGCTGTTGAACTTCCATAAAAATGCTGTATTAGCTTATGGTCAGTACAATTCAGTGGCTTTCCCCAAAGGGAACTCCCCTCCCCTTGAAGCTGATGAGCTCACCTAAGCCAGGCTGTACCTAATTAACTCCTGTATGGTACTTACTGTCTGATCCACCTCTAAGTCATCACTATTAATTAATGTCTTGAACTCTGGACATCTGCCTGGCTCAGGGGCTTGTTCTCTGAGAAACCTCCCTGGCAATGGCTGTTGTAAGGCTTTTGTATCCTTTCAGAATGGCTGAAAGACTTGAAAAACTTCGTAACATGCAACTACATGCTGTATAGGACATGTAAAACTGTTTTCAACCTTTAATACCTGTAAACTTAAAATGACATGTTGGATACTGACCCTCACTTTTATAGATGAATAATGGACCGTCTGATAACAACAAACATAAGAGTGAATAGAACTATCTATTAAAATATATGTGGCTGGAGAAGAAGGCAAAGAGAAATGAACAAAATTTAAAGAGTATTGCACGTCTGGGCGTCTTTGTTCCTTTCCCTTTGAAGTCAGCATGTGAGATATGCATGAAAGAAATGGGCCTAAACTGTACTTTTTGAATCAAGTTGAGAATTCAAATGAAGCAAATTCCCCACTGTTAATGAAAATATTATGAATCTGAACAGCCTTAATGCCTCAAGGCTTTCTTTACTTAGTTATGTGGGAAATAATCATGCTCCTTTCTAGCTTTTTATAGACTTGTAGAAGATAAAAAGATCTATGTCCTCTAACCTCTTTGGCTTTGCAGATTCTATTATAAGTGAGTTTACTTATGTAGCCCATGAACAGATCATCAGTTTTCTAATTTTAGCACTGATAGATGTTATTAATTCACATCATTGTTTTGTTATTTTAACATTTTAAAGATTCGGACCTTCAAGTTCTTTATGCAGTTCTTAAAAGAATCCTATCCTGATGTATCTTCTTATTCCTTTAACCCATGCAAGTAGCCCAGTAGCTGGAATGAATTTCTTAGAGCTGTCAAGTTCAGCACAAGGCTGTTCTTGTGTTCATGAAAGGCCTGCTCTGATTTTTTGTGTTATGAAATTCCACTAGTCATTCTTAACAGCGTGAATCTTCTCTCTGTGTCTGTGTCAAGTACTGCACAGCTCAGTAACTGCCAGGAATTAATGTGATACTTTAATAGCCAGCTAAACTCAATGGTTCCAGAAGGCTGAACATGCAAATATAAATAGGCTAGCACAGCAATTGATTGATATATCCTATTGGTCTCTTTTAGTTATGTGTTGGAATCTGGAATGTATCAGCAGTGCAGAGAGAGAACTGATTGATAGCATATATAAGGGAGTTATATAATGGTCCTATTGACAGGGCATATAGTGGATTTATGGGATGAAACTAAGGAAAGCAGAATTTAAGAGAAACCTGTAGAACAACCTGCAAAAGGTTGGAGCTGTCTGCTGCAATTCCCTTCAAACTGGACAAAAAAAACCCTTCTGTTGTCATCCTGACATTCTCTGGAGGTATTTAAAAGATGTGTAGACGTGGCACTTAGGGACATGGTTTAGTGGTGGACTTGGCAGTGTTAGGTTTATGTTTGGACTCCATGATCGTAAGGGTCTTTTCCAACCTAAATGATTCTATGATTGTAGTGAATTGAACCTCAGAGATATATTCAGCTACTGGAAAAGTCACTCCTACCCAATAGAATAGCTTCAGTATTCTGACCTGATGTGCTGATTTAAAATTTTTATTTATTTAAAATACACGCTTTAAGCTCTGCTTTTTAACTGCCTGTAGATAGACTGGCTTTCATTACCATTTTACCTTCTGTGGAAGTTGCTTGTTCTAGCTTAATCCCTTATATACTTGGGGATTTTAAAAGATTTAATACTCAGTAATGAGTCCTTGCAGCCATTTCACAGAAGCATAGAAAAAGGAAAATTAATAAGAATTGCCATGCTTTCATCCATCATCTTCTTTTGCATCAGCTAAGTCATCATAACCGATAAAGGAAAAAGATTTAAAAAAACAGAAAAAGAGTCTCAGAAGACTTAGCAGAAAGATGGATGGAATAAAAATAATTCAAAACTTAGATCTGTTAATATGTTCAGCACTATGTGTATGAATTAGAATCGTTATGGTGTTTTAATAATCTAGCTTTGTTTCTACATGAAAAAAGCAGGTTCAGCTTCAAGTTTATTTTAGATCTTAGAAGGGTGTAGTTATGTAACTTTCTGAAAGAAGCCTTAGAACTTTATTAGCTTCTGCAATTGTAAGTGATAAACACTGTTAAATTGTGCTCTATGTTGCTGTAAACAATCTTTAAAAACATGTGTTAAAAACATCTCTAATTACATGACAGAACTCAAAGTGTCTTTGGGGATCTATCTACCACCTGGCCTCTTTTTCTTGGGATTGGAAAAATTCAGGTGAAAACTGGATTAAGATAGACTGGGGGAAAGTAAGGTCTTTAGGGATTTGAACAGCTGTGCAGTGGGGAAATATGAAATTTTTTCA
>VZTL01035832.1:0-10153 GCA_013400535.1 Scopus umbretta | reverse complement strand
TACCTTTGAAGTTAGCCCTTCCTTGAGCAGGGAATTGAAATGACCATGTTTTCTCTGATGAAAAATCCACTGTTAGAAATACTCAAACCAGGGCAACAACTAAGATACTACTTTTTATGTTTAAATCCTTCTACTGAAAGAAGCATCTTAGGCAGACATGTACAAACAGCAAAAAAATACTTAAGACTATATCTTTATACCTGACAGGCTGTTGAATACCTTCCCAGATGTTGGTTTGTTTAGTCAGGACAAAATGCTATGTAAATTAGGACACATTAAAAACCAACTTCCTACACTGAATTTCAGCTTTATTATTCAAGCTGCATAAAAAAAAAAAATCTGAATGCAGCAACATAAAAACACTTACCGTATCTCTGTTCCACATTTTTATGATTCGAGAATCTGCAGAGATAATTAAATCCAACTGGCGCTGAAACTGAATTGATTTAATCGGTAGGCCATAATGGTGATCTTTGACTATTAATGGATTACTAGACCGGAGATCATATAATAAAACCTTGAAGAATAAGAGACAGATTAAATTTACAATATTGTAAGATCAAGAGGAAGTCATGCACACCAGATCTTCACTAAAGATTTAACTAAACTTGAGATTTTTTTTTACTTAAATACATGGACAGGATCTATGTGAAAGAAATAATTTTAAATTCTGAAAACAGCTTAAGTGAACCCAGTTTACTCTGACAATATATTTTAACCTCAGAATGCTTCAGTCTAGAAAAATTAAGAGCAAATTTAAGAGCTCACCATCTTTCTAAAGTCTTCTTAATATCTATTGAAAAAATGANAGACCATTTGACAAATTCAGTTTAAGAATGACTATTACTACTTTATACATGTAATTTATGCTCTTATAAATACCTCTATTAATATATATTTATATTACAGTAAGTGCACTCAATGTATAATAGACCTGGACTGGCAATTGCAAGAACAGGATCTCCTGAGAACTGCTATAGATGAAGTTAAGCCTACCTGCCCAGTAGATGTGCCAACAGCCATATTCAAAGCTCCATCAAATTTCAGTGCTGAAATGGATGGCAAACCATCTATCCTGCAAAGCACAACACTTATGGTTAGACACTCTTTCAATAAAGGCTGCAAATAATCTTTTCAATCTTAAAACCAGCTAAGATCATTAATGTAAATTAATTTACAGGTATCACTCAGAAATACTACTTCAAAAAGCTGTATTGTTTACACTCACAACTAGTGGTTGTATAGCAAATTAGCCACTACTACTCAGATCAATAACTAAGAGACTCCTCTATGACTGAGAAAACCCTTTATTCACACTAGCAATGACAAGAGAAGACCACGGGCAGCTCATTTTAATGTGAAGTGGGATTTCTTTCCACAAGCAAAACTTCTGAAAAAAACAGAAGAACACACTTTGAAAAAGTAGCCTTTACTCACTCTGTGTCTGCCGTCACACTGCTTAAAGCACAGTCCAACAGCCCAACTCGATTTCTACTTCTAGGATCCCAGCATTCCACTTTACCCTAAATAGTTTGGAAAATATGTTTCAAGCTTATGCAACAGATGCCTGGTATTCTGAAATTGTTTAAAAACAGTTATTAATTATTTAATCTATAATTCATCAAATTTCCTAGGTTAACAGGAGTTGTTCTAATAACGGCATACAACATTTATATTTTTTTAAATGTTATCTGAATGAAAATCATTTCACTAAATTTCCAAACTTTAATAGGGTAATTTCTACAGATGGCTATACTGTAAAGCAAGGTAACATTATTTTCTCTCCCATCTGCAAAATCTCAAGCTTCTCAGCAACCAAGGTAGCTCAGAAATTATATCTGCACAGTGCTCTAAAATGTCATCTTGTTTAACAGATCTATACTTAACACAGCAAATGAGATCAAATTAATTAATTAGGTTCCTGTCGTGATTTCTTCTTATCCTCATGCAAACTAATATAAAAAAGAAACAAATACTACTGCCCTTTTCATAAAAGGAATGCAAACATTTACCTCAGCAGTCCCCATAGCAAACAAGAAGTGTACAGGATTTATGTCACAGACGTTACTCTCTCTAAAATAGAAAAAAAGAGCAAGTTTAATGACCTCAGAATAATTATACACATGAACAACTAAAAAGATTTCTGTATCATGTACACTGTTGCTCAGCCTGGGAAAGAAAAGTTGGAGGGAGGGGACAGATGGCCACCTAACAGCAGCTTCCCACACTTAAAGAGGAGCTTACCAAGAATTTGGAGCCATCAGAGACAGTGCTGATTACTTGAAACAGCTAAGGTTCCAACTGGATACAAGGATATTTTTACGCCATGCAGACAACTCAGCACTGGAATGGGTTGCCCATAAAGGCTGTGGAATTTCCATCCTTGGAGTTCTCAAGACCCCCTGGGAAAATTCATCTGAATTCAGCGTGGCCATGCCTTCAGCAGAAGGCTGGGCTCTTGAGGTTCTTTCCAACCTGAAAGATTCTGTGTTTCTCTGCCCATACCCTCCACCTACCACTAAGCCCTTCCTTATCACTCTGCTCCACTATATGCTTAAACAACTCAACTATGTCAAAAGGTGTTCCTCATCACTTATGTTCTGAAGCTTACATCTCCAACACATTCTGATGAACAGCCTATATTCCCTTCCTTCCCCCAAGTATCCTGTTTCTCAACAGGGCACCCAGGAGCCTTGTATTTCTCCAGCAATTCTTCCAAAGCACAAATATTTCTCTTCACACCACTCATACTGGTGCCTTCCAGCTTCTTCCATTCAAAACCCTCCACCTCTAATTCTATAATTCATCCAGTTCCCCTACCCTCTCAACCTTCTCACAACTTCAAGTCTCAGGTCCCTAATTCAGATTTTACACAAGATCCATAGCATTCCTGCTCCAGGATTTTCCCAAGGTTTTTTGGTTTGTTTTTTTTTTCTACCACTCAGCTTCTGTAATTATGCCTGCCCAAATATTCCTTCATCCATTAAACTAACCTACCCACTGAGTACCAGCTGTTGCCCACCAACTAGCCACTTTTTATCTAGTCAAGTCTGTTCTTCTCATCTGCCTCTCCCCACATTAAAGAAGCCCAGTTCCTGCTCTGGTAGGGTTTTCAAAAGAATCAGACACATGCTGGAGATACAAAAATTCTCTCTGGGCTACTCCAAGAGCAGAAGGACAAAGACATGCCTGGGAAAGTACATACCCTGTGGGTAGATCTCTATATGATGGCTAAATTGAGCAATAATGGCAAAGCTTTAATGAAAGGCTCTTAAGATCAAGCTATATAATACCTACTACAAGTCTATATTAAACAATTTTAAAATATCCACAAAAGAAAACTCAATTAAAACACAAAAACTAGCACGAAGTATTATAGAACATAAAATATGCTGAGTGTGAGCTTCATTTTATGTTCCTTTTCAAACGTAAAATGCATTTGGGCAGTATTCAGATACAGTACTGACGGTGAGCATGCTAGTCGTTTGCTTCCACCTGGTGGAAAGACAGATATCATGCATTACAGATAACTTACGAAGCGTCAGTTTGCAGGGAGTTGAGAAACCTTCCTTGTTCCAGATTTAGCCTGTATACTTCAGAACTACAAAGGAAAAATAAAAAATTATTCCTTTCTCTTACAAATACTGAAAGATACTGTTATAAGTTAGGAGTTACAAAGATTCTTGCCGACAGCCTAATTGTACCAAATATACAATTTTCAGACTTCGTATTCTAAAACATAAGACACATCTATCCTTCACTGTCAAAAATGCAGAGAAAAATGTGCATGTTCAAAGATACTTATTATATTGCAATACCCTATTAATTACTCTTTTTCCAGGGAAAAGATGCAGAAATTCCTTTCTTAATATCTTTTAATTTCCTATGATTTACATTACATCTTGAATTGCCACTTACATTGTTTGAAACCCTAAAGACCTCATTTTATTTTTATTGTGTCTTCTCACAAGCTTCATTAATTATTTTATGTCATTTGACTCGCACTTTAACAGCAATAAACTACCAACCAGGACAGAAAAAGTTATTTAATTTTCCTTACTCAGATGTTAATCACTTTTTAAAACAGTACACTGAATTGCAATTTTTATTTGCAAATTTGCAAATATGCGATATACCTGGTCTGAGAATCAAAGAAAAAAAAGTCTTAGAACAGTACAGGAAACTGAATTAACCTAGTCTTCCCACATTTTCCACTCTTCACAACTGTCTCCATTATTAATTTGGAACAAATTGCCACTTCTACTAATTTTTAACTTTTCTGGTATTTTAATACTCATTTTATTCTTGGAAAACATTGCTAACAGAAGTGAAAGAAAGTAATCCACTTAATCAATACCTTGCTCCTACAAAATACAGGTCACACGACGGATAGTGATAAGAGAAATCTCTACCAAATTTTGGTATTCTTGTCCTGTAATAGTGGCCATGCTGAGAATGAAACTCCACAAATCTGTCACACTGCAAGAAGACAATCTAAAAATAAAATAGAAAGAACTGAAACATACAGAAGCAGACAACAATCTCTTTAACTTGCCTTAGAGCACAAACTCCAGTGATTTTCTTTCAAGCTCATAGAGGATTATCACAACTCATTTAAACCATTTCTACTAAAATGATAGAATCAGCTAGCGCTTCGTCGTTCTCACCAGCCACAGCAAAGCACTTCATTAATAAAGATTAAATGAATATTCACAAGATTATATGTGATACCCTGAAACTGACTCTGCAACCAGAAGCAGTATAGTCTTCTCGGTGTTCGGCTGCACCAAAATTAACACGTGTACTTCCTTCAGACACCAGAGTTAATAATTTCTTCCAATGCCATGCAAACACCAGTATGTTCATAGGTACCAAGCACATGTACTATGCATCCTGATGCACGGCAGCAGTCCAATAAATGACACCAATGACCTTTGTGCATTTTTTTGTTGTTTGCCAATTGAATAAGCACATTGTTTCTCTCCGAAAATGAGACACATGTCTTAGTGCTGGAAGAGCCCACAAGGAGGCATTACTAGAAAGCTAGATCTATACTAGTAAATAAAATAGGCCAGAACCTGCCCCTATAGTCCTGATGGCAAGTTAAGGTGGCACAACTCATATCCATATGAAGGAATTCTTCCCACTCCAAACAGAAACAGTATCATCCACACCATCTGTTACACTCATGCTGTATCTCAAACCATGCCCAGGCACTGTGTGATGGAGGAACAGTTGGCCTGGCCCAAACTCATGCCATAAGGCATGCAAACAATTAAACAATATGGATAATCAGAGGCTGACTCTTGACTCCGAGCCTCACCCCCACTTAGCTTAGATTAGCAAAGCGTTACTTTAGTTTACAATATGTATAGTCCATGCATCTTCTAAAAGTAGTAGATAAGGAAGATTTTAAATTTCCTACTGCTGGACTACGCTGTTAGCAATGCAAGTACGGGTAAGAAGCTCAAGAAAAGCAAGGTACAAAATTTATTTTGAAGCTGTCATCTTTATTTATAAATCTGTATATTCTTCCCTTACCAGACATGAAGTACTAGCCCAGGTCAGTACTTTCTCCATGCTCATTTATCATTAAGTCCCCCCTTATGCTTTTTCTGATATCAGAAACCCTAGCGTTTCAGCTTTTATTCACAGACTCGCTCATCTTGGTCCAAGACCAAGTACAGTATGATCTTTCAGAAGTGCAACTACAATTTCATACAAAATTACAGATGCACAGTTGATGTTATACAATGATGATTTTCATATACATCCCAATCAATTCTTTGTGGGCCTAATGCACAAAAATTTGTGGAACCTCCAAGCTTGCAGTTTTTGACACGCCTGTTCAAGCATTAAATGACATCTGAAGGTCCCTTTCCACTCAGTATCTTCATGATTCTAAGCAGTTCAAGTGTAATTTCTCAAGTATTGTTCCCTCTAACACGTTCAAAACATTACGACAGCTACCTGAAATTTGTTTTCTTTCTAATGATTATTTTCAATTTTAAAGTTGTGAAAGTAGGGCTTCGCTCTGCCACATAGTACCAATTTCAGTTGAAAACACACACAAGCCTTACTGTTCGTGACCACTCAGAAACATTTGCGAACACAATGTGTTCCTCAGTCTCCCAAGTAAGTGTTTCGTCTGTACAACGAGAAACATTCTCCCACAGACAGACAACTGGGAGACTACTGTACCATATCAGTCACCTTCTTTTGCTTCCTGAATTCATGCACATTCTTAGAAATCTCACAGGGGAAAAAGTTTGAAAAGACTAAAGCTAGAAGGCTAGATGATAACGTCTCTGATCAAATAGAATTATTTATTAAAACAAACCTGTACTGGAAATGCCAAGGTTTCTTCTCAGAAAAAGAAGTATTAAAATAAACACTTCACTAAAAAAAATAAAAAAAAAAGGCTTGTCCTAATGAAATCAGCAAAATTATATGCTTAAATTTCATATTTAATTTGGAACATAACACCTTGATGAATCAGCAAAGCAAAGTTTACAGAAAGAGGTAACATTCTTTAGTACACCAGCTGCTGCAGCTGGAGAAAACGGGTAAGCTTTCAAGCACATAAACACTTTTCTAGGCATTAAAACAGAATTAGAAGTGGTATTGGGCCTGATAAAGGGCTGATGGTCCTAAGAACTTAAGGTACAGCACTTCATGGGGCAGGGGGACGGGACATTACTTCTCTCCACAATTTTGCCTCATTCATACGATTATAATCACCGTGGCTACACCACCACTGACAAATCAGGCTACTAACTTATCTATAGCTATCCCACCTCTCAAAAACAGTGTATATGTGTATCACTCATCACAAGGGATTGTGACGAAGTGTTATCCTAGCAAGAATAACCAATTCCATTTTTCACATTATCTTGTTTGTTGAATAGATCATTATTTGAAGTTTTTCACTACTACAGACAAAAGACTTTGAAAGTGTCAAGGCAAATTGTAATACAGAGAGACAAAGAAAATAAACAACATTTTGAAGATACAGAAAATGTTTATCCTGTTTGCTTTTCTAAAAAAAGTTTCTGTTCCAAAAGTTGTGTTGATTGACTGCCTTTACTATATATGAAAATGCATTTTAATATACATATTAAACAATTCTTTTTCATTTATACATTGAAAACATGAAACATACCTTTGAGTAATCATCTGATAAAATCTCAAACGTAACCACTAGAGGAGAGAGCAAGAGAATTTTAAGTCAACTAAGTAACCAAACTTATTTGCAAACACTGGCATAAATCCTGAAAACATTTACACTCATGCTAACCTTTAGTCATATAAGTATTCCCCACAGGTGTCAATGCATAATGCAGGCATTGTGATAAGATCTTTAATTATATAACTTTATTTGCAAAATAGTAAGTAGTTTTCTAAAACTTTAGAAACATATGAAGCATCTTGTAATCTTTTTATCGTTCTTGTATACTTGACACGTTCCTCAATACAATGCTCAACCATGTATTTATTGGCTCAGGGAAGGTCTAATGAAACGGTTTTCAGTGAGTGTGTGGTCCACGGACCTTTGGTAATCCATCAAAGAGGATAAAAAATGACATGAGTTCAGATATACTACACACAAACCTGCACACGTGATCTTTCTAAGGGGTCAGCACATCCACAGAAAAAGTTTTAAGGATAAAAAAAAAAACCAAAAACCAAAAAAACCACAATTTGAAAGCTACTATCCATGCTGAACACTGCAACGAATTGAACTTTGCCTAGTTTTAAATGAGCTGGGTTGGGAGTAGCTGCTTCAGCTAAATTGGTTCCATTTAAATGAGGTAGCTCATTTAAAGTTACCTGAAGTGACTCTACACTATATTTCAAATTAAACATACTTTTGCTATCTAGTAAGATGCCAGCTCAAAAAAAATGTACTTTAAGCTCTAATTACAAGCAAGCATTTACTCTTACAATGACTCCTGCTCTTTTAAAGAAGGTCTCACTCTCACCATACCTTCCTCTCCCCAGCCTCTCTGAACCCCTACCACCTCCCCTCTTATTATGGTGTAGCACTGTCCCTTCACCCTGCGTGACTCCTTGTAGTCTTGAGGCAAAGGGTAAAGAAACACTACCATGCTCTAATCCCTTTTTCCTGACCTAGTTCAGTAGTTCTCAATTTTTATTTTTCACATCACTGTCACACACATCACAGTTAGACCAGTTTCATTCTTTTGTAATGACTTAGGACTTCTGCCACTCTAGGCTCATTCCCTAATTGCTTTGATCACCCCTGTATCCCAGTTTTCAGCCATCAGCCTTCTAACAAAAAACAAACCAAAACAAACAAAAAAAAACAATCCACACACCATTCCCCAAATCTATGCATCCTAAAACTCAGAGCCTCAGCATCTTTGACCTCCTCCCCTAGTCTAACTGCCAGCAGATTTTCCCTTTCCCAGTGTCTAGATCGCTCCTTGCTTTCCTTAACCATAGTTGTTCTCCTTCCAAATCAGTAGCAAACAAGGTGTAATTAGGGCCTTGGCCATGCTACCATCTATCCCTAAGTACCTTGCTTCCAAGAAAACAAACAAAAACGCTCGAATTCTCTTTACCCTGTAACCCACCTACTCAGCTTGGGCTCCAGTGGGAAAACAGTGAGAAGTCATTTCAATAACGACAGTGCAACCACAGTGCATTCTCTTACCTTACTGCTTCACAGAAGACAAAGGAGGGAGAAACGACTGCTATCCAGTCATTGTACCCGCACAGCATTCCCCAAACACAGTGCAGCCTTCAGCCACATTCACTCTCCAAGCCCCACGCTTACTGCCTCAAGGTAAATCTTATGTTCCTCACACAACAGAGGAAAGAACTTTGAAGGTGGAGGAAAAGGGAAAGATACAGAGATAAAGACCAAATGACATTTTACTCTGGGTTCTTGCGTTTCCCCCAAAGTACATTCTGTCCTCTCAGCACAGGGAGGGAAATTCATACTTGAATCCAACCTCAGGTATGTATGAAGGGTATCTTATACAGCTTATACTAACCTTCAGAATCTAAGCATCTTTCAAATTTCTGGGATAACTGATAGGTATCAAAACAGCGGATCCTTGGTTTATAAGTTCCTGAAAGAACAATTTGATCTTTAACAAAAAAACTACACAAAAAGATAATATTAAAGCATTTTTTTTTCAATATAATGTCTTACATATTCAGGCTTTACTGCATTTCAGCTATAAGTATTCTGATCTTACCAAAGTGTGTGACTGGAGGAACATGCCTCTTAGTAAGAGAACCTTATTGCCTGTTTTTTGTTTTTGGTGCCTGACAGCACCCTACTTGTATGTAGGTTCTTCTGATTTCCAGATACATTATACAGAATTTAATACCTTCCAGTAAGTCTGAAGGACCAAGTCTCTTTATGCTATTAATGCCTACTAAAGTATTCATATTTGGATCCTGCTTTGACAGTTACAAAATGTAGCATTATCCTCCATCCTTTAAAACAATACTCAATGACGTTCGGGAGTTATTTAAAGCAAATTTATGTAGACACAGCATAAAAATAAGTAAGAACTTAGTTTTAAACTGTATTATAAACAGTTTCATCTTTAACTATATTATAAACCCCCAATGGTGGAGGGTTGGACTAGATGATCTTCAAAGGACCCTTCCAACCCAAACATTCTATGATTTAAGAACATCTGTATTCCGGAAAGGTGTTTCACAATACCACTACCAAGACAGTCACTCTATCACATCTTAAGAGTCAGCTTTCAAAACTCTGTTCAATGCTACATTTAAAAAATGGACTCATCGATTCTACTTGAAATACTACGTCATTCTTCGATCAAGATTTTTCTAGCACGTTTGGCCTCTGCTAGAGAGACACTTTGTTAACTCACCAACTGCCATAATATACTGTCCATCTCTTGATACCTTAATCTTTGTGCTAACTGTGGGCATTTCAAAGTCTTGAATAAGTTCAATTCTTCTACGGATATCTACAAAGAAATATAAAATAAAATAAAATAAAATAATTTTTTAAAGGTAGCACTATTGTATCAGCCCAAAAAACTGTAACGGTTTCTTACGGAAGCATGTTAACTGAATATAGGGAATATCTTTAAGATCTTAAAATACAAAGATCTTTTAAGTATAATTAACATATGTTATAATA